>OZ023317.1:53469400-53489400 GCA_964007375.1 Ophion obscuratus
TAATCTAGAGGGCTATAGCTAGAGAATGTCGATCGGATTTTAAAAAGTATCAATTTTTGTGGATTTGGCGTGCGTTTGAAGAAAAAAATTGATTTTTCACGAAAAAAACGGCAAGTTTTTTGTTAATAAAAAATCAATAAATAGAGTTCTTGAAAATTCCGATCGACATTCTCAAGATAATGTAAATGTTCACATCTGGTTAAAATTTCAAGTAAAAAAAATGAAAATTGTTCGAGTTATGCTGCGTGCCATTTTGAAAAACCATGTTTCGAGAAAAACGCGTTTAAAGTTTTGCGAATAGTTTTTTATTGGAAAAAATTTAAAAAAGAAGTTAAAAGGATTTAAACTATTTTTAAACTAGAGGGTTTAAACTATTTTTTAAGCCAATAAAAAAAAAATCGACTTTTCAAAAAATTTACAGTGGCCCTGTAAATTTACAGTGGCCCTGAAATTTTACCCCTTAAAGGCGGGGTAAAATATTAAAATTTTTTTTTCATTTTTAAACATTTTTTTAAATGAATGTATAATATATCAAGAATATTGTGTTAAAATTTCAAGTCGATCGGAGTAAAATTGACGAAGTTATGAGTATTTGAGCGTCTATTGCTCCATGCCGTTCTCTTCTCTTCTGCGTTTTTCAAACCGTTTTTCTGAGACTTGTCATATTTGAAGTCCGTGTGCACGATAACTCAAAATCTACTGGACCAATCGCTTTGAAATTTTTCACAGTACTTCTTCACATAATTCACCAGGTACTGTCGAGAGCTTTTTTGTGTTTTTTTTTAATAATTACTAATTTTTCAACAACAAATTAGCCGATTTTTTTAGCGAAAATCGGGTTTTTGGCTCCCAAGTGCTACGAAAAATCGAAAAATCGAAAAAAAAAAAATCCTCCCGTCATTACCTCGAGAAACATCTCCTTTAACAAATGCATTTTGATTTTTTTGTTTCAAATGATTCTGTTGCGAGTTATGGTGCACACCGCAAACCAACTTTTTTTCGAGGCGCCTCCGGGGTTTAATTTTCACTCGCTCAATTTTGAATATTTTGCAATGCAAATTTAGGAGAATGATGTTCAAATGTTTCTTTATTATATGTAAATTTTTCAATGAACGAACACTATTCGTTACGCCGAAAAAAAATCTTAAAAACATGCCTTTTTTTCGCCGAATTAACTTTACCCCGCCGTTAACGAACCCACGTTTGTTTCCAATTTTCGCCACTACGTGGCATTGCTATCGGCGTGTACGTGTGCGACAAGGACAGAACAGCTTCCGTCCGTCTCTCTCACTCTTCTCGATGATCCGAAATGCACATTACCTTTTTCTTCGGGGGGCGAAGGGGCAATAGAGGTAGATGAGAAAGAATTGTGGAATAAGGACGGGGGATTGTGGAAGAGAATAGAAGTGGGGCTTGTAAAAAGGGAAAGATCCTGTATGGCTGGAAGAAGACCAATATAAAAATTAAAAAAATAAATAAAAATACTTACCTTTCTCGAGTGAAATGGATTTTTATTCGAATTTTATTCCGAGTTTCTTTCGATGACGAAAGGAAAAAAAAATACGCAACACGTGGAATGTTGAATATGCAAATACCTTTGTTGGTTCGTCAGTTTAGAAAGCCCTGAAACAACGGTCCACCTTCGCCAGCTTTATGAATATTTTTCAAACTACAAATGCTCGTTGACGCAAACAGAGGTTATCGAGAACGTTGTAAGAAAAAAATGGAGTAACAAATGGCACGGGGCACGGTCTAAGACAAGGCAAGGGGCGAAGGGAGAGATCACGGAAGACCGTGAGTGGGAGGTACTCGCGGATAGTAGCGACGGCGGTGGCGGCGAGCGGAATGAAAAGTGAAGCTCGTAACACTGCCTCACGACTCCATTGAAATCTGGCTTTGTTTCCAGACCTGTATGTAAGACCGTGGTGATGGCAGACGCGGCTCGCGAACGCAACAAATGAGTCGATTTAATCGATGATATCCGCTCGAAATGTCCCGTAACCTATATTTTTTAAGGAGTAAGGCCACTGTAACGGCCCAAAAAAAAAGGTTTTTTCACTAATTTTTTGCTCCCGAAATTGAAGGTATTTGAAAAAAAACTTTTAATGGTGTTATCGGGCATACATTAAACTTTATTATAAATTTTTTTACAGTAAAAAAAAACAAAATGGCGGTTCCACAGCTATCTTCCCGGGACATGTTTTGCTTCCAGGGCTCCGCGGCACGCAGCACCACTGGTGCACTTTTGAATCTAGAACAAAAAAAAAAACCATTAATCTAGAGGGCTATAGCTCGAGAATGTCGATCGGATTTTAAAAAGTATCAATTTTTGTGGATTTGGCGTGCGTTTGAAAAAAAAAATTGATTTTTGACGAAAAAAACGGCAAGTTTTTTGTTAATAAAAAATCAATAAATAAAGTTCTTGAAAATTCCGATCGACATTCTCAAGATAATGTAAATGTTCACATCTGGTTAAAATTTCAAGTAAAAAAAATGAAAATTGTTCGAGTTATGCTGCGTGCCATTTTGAAAAACCATGTTTCGAGAAAAACGCGTTTAAAGTTTTGCGAATAGTTTTTTATTGGAAAAAATTTAAAAAAGAAGTTAAAAGGATTTAAACTATTTTTTAAGCCAATAAAAAAAAATCGATTTTTCAACAAATTTACAGTGGCCTTACTCCTTAAGGCGTTACCCCCACTTGTAGGGCAAAAAAAGGCCTTTTTCATGAATTTTTTAAACGAAAACTACAAAACTTTTTTAATCGATCAATATACCATCTTAAATAACATATCTTGAAGAACTTTCAGTAATTTTTTTATTGAAAAATATTACATTGTTCAGTGGCAAATGGCCGTCAATGAAATAATGTTTTTATATACACGGTTTGCGGTGACCAACATCGCGGCGAAGTGGATCATCTGAAAAAAAAATGCGGATGGATTTAGTCAAATATAAGTATAAACTAGTCTTTAATCGAAGGATTTTAAAAAATATTCATGTTTCACAAAATGGCGGACAGTCAAAGTTAATGGTTCGATTTTAAAGAAAAAAAACGGCCGTTTTTTGGCTATAAAACGGCCATTTTTTTCGAAAAAAAAAAATCGAACGATTAAAGACTACATTTTTATGTGTTAAATAAGCCTGCAAAATTTCAAGAAGATCGGTTCATTAGTGTTCGAGTAATCTTGGTCACCGACTTCAGAAATGCCATTTTGAGAAAAACGCGTTTAAAGTTTCAATTTCCGGTCGTTTACACAACGGATTCTTCTCTTTCGACGCTCATATCTCAGTCAATTTTGTTCGGATCGACTTGAAATTTTCAGGACATATTCTCAGATACTTATACTTCAAAAAAATGCAATAAAAAAAATCGATTTTTTCAAAATCGCAAGTGGGGGTAACCCCTTAATGGAACATACGTGACCGCGACAGTTTTCTTGTTATTTGTCGCTTTTCGCATGCACGTATGTGTATGCTTGCATATGTTCGTAAGCACCTACACTTTTATGCTTTTTTTTCTTTCGAAATCATTTACATTACTTTATAACCCGTTATTTTATTTTATTTTATATACTTTTCTCGCGGGTATATTGTTCCATACATAAACAACTGTAGCGCGTATTTTCTTCTTCATTTTTTTGTTACTATTGGCATTATTATGATTATAATCACCATCTATATTATGTTTATTCTTACATTTAATTTACCGATCTTCCACAAACTGTACATACCATGTATCATATTGCCTCAAGGTTCGAAACCAAGCCATAACATATATATATATATATATATATATATATATATATATATATATATATCAATGAATCAATCAATCAATCAATCTCTTCCTCGTTCGTATCACACGATACACGAAATTCTCAGCTTGCCTCGCGCGCGGCGCTTCCGAGCACAATTCACGAATACGAAAGAGCTTCGAGCGAGTGGCGGGCCTGACGGCAAAGACGTATTGCTACGGTGGAGGCACGTCATTTACACGTATAAGCGGACAAATCGTCGCCGCGTATTAAATTGTTTTCCTCGGCGGTCTCGAAGACGCGCCACGCGAATTGATATTCCAGTGTCACTCGTGATGCATTGCGCATTTACGCGTATACATATAATATATGTATACCCACACACACACACACATATATATATGTACACGTATGTTTATAGTAACAAGGACAAAATGAGAAATAAGGAAGTAGAAAAAAATGTTGTCCAAAATGAAAGGCCAGAGTATGATAATAATTATAATAGCGAAACAATTTTTTCGGGTTTATTTGGATGAATTTTTTTTTGGACACAGTTACGAAGAATAAAAAAAAATCACAAATAATAAAAATAAAAATGTGATACAGGGATGAAAAATTGAAAAAATAATAAAACATCCAAATAAACCCAAACAAATTGTTCCGTTATTATTAATATCATTGGTGTTCCGATTGTACTCTGGTCTTTTAGGTTTGACCAATTTTTTCTCACTCCTTTGCTTCTTAACTTTTTCTCGATAACGTGTATGTTTATATATATATATATATATACTAGGGTGATTCCGTTGCAGGGCAACTTTTTTATTTGACCCATCGTGGCCGAAAACCTTTAGTTGGTACCCAAAAACGAACTTTCGTGAAAGGGGGGTGTCAAAAAATATTTAGAGGTCGCGAATCAAAATTGAAGGTTTCCCATTTGATAAACATTGAAAAAAATGTTTTTCTCATTATTAGTGTTGCCATTCCGCGAATTTTGATATCGCGATATTTTCCAAGTGGGTTCTCATAGGAAATATGATACTCCACAATAAAGTTCATTGAGCCATGGCCGTAAATTCAACCGTTTCAGCGGCATCGTTATTTCAAGTGAATACTGTGCAAAACATCTATTCAAACGGCTGTAACGCCTAAGCTATTAGATATATCGAAAAAACTTCAGACGAGAACTTTGTAGAGAAAGTAATTTCCTATAAAAAAGTCTTATAAGCCGAGCCCAAAAATTCAACTCTTTCTCAGCTATAAGTGGATGAAGTAAAATAAATATTTTTTTTTAAACCAAAAAGAATCTATTTATTTTACTTCATCCACCTATAGCTGAGAAAGAGTTGAATTTACGGGCTCGGCTTACAAGACTTTTTCGTAGCAAATTACTTTCTCTACATAGTTTTCATTTGAATTTTTTTCGATATATCTAATAGCTCAGGCGTTACAGCCGTTTGAATACATATTTTCATACAATATTCACTTGAAATAATGATACCGCTGAAACGGTTGAATTTACGGACATGGCTCAAAGAACTTTATTGTAAAGTATCATATTTCCTATGAGAATCCACTTGGAAAATATCGCGATATCAAAACTTGCGGAATGGTCACAATAATAATGAGAAAAACATTTTTTTCAATGTTAATCAAATGGGAAACCTTCAATTTTGATTCGCGACCTCTAAATATTTTTTGACAACACCCCCCTTTCACGAAACTTCGTTTTTGGGTACCAACTAAAGGTTTTCGGGCACGATGGGTCAAAAAAAAAGTCACCCTCAAACGAATCACCCTAATATATATATATATATATATATATATATATATGTTTGGGTGGCACAATTTTGAGCTCTATTTTCTTTCCTTTTTTCTCACCATCCAATTATCTATTTACAGACAAAAAATTGTCGCGAAAGCTGGGAGCCGTTAAAAAATATTAGGTCGCTCAAGCCTCCCAAAAATTCAAATTTATATTAAAAATCGATTTTTTTGTTTCGTTCATTTCTCACCCATGAGTTTTACGCTTTATAACTTTTAAATTAACCTCGCGAAAGCTCTAGCTGGCCAATGCATATTAAGTGGTCGCTAGGAGCGGCTTCGTGCTAGTGGGTCGAGTGGCTAGGAAGGTCTTCAATTGGAAAGGGTAATTGAGACCTCAATAAATAAATAAAATAAAAAATCCGCATAAACCCAAACAAATCGTTTTGTTATCATTATTATTATAGTTATTAACATTATACCCTAGAATTTAGTTTTGACAAATTCTCCATTTTCAAATTTTGTTTTTCTTGTCACACGTATGCAAGTTATTTGCCCAATTGTGCAATTATACAAATATAAACATATCAATATATGTAATAAAATAGTGATAATAATATAGGTTCATAATAATATAAAGTATAAGACACGAATTGTTATATAACTACTATTATTATTATTATTTTATTAGATTTTATCCTCCGTTAATTATCATAGAATACAATAATAATTAGTACTGTTATTATTATATTCTGACTTCGGCTTCTCTCTCTCTCTCTCTCTCTCTCTCTCTCTCTCTCTCTCTCTCTCCCGATATATTTGTGTATTTATCGTCATTCCCGGAAATAGCTGTAACACTATATCGCGTCGATTAAACCGAGCGAATTGTTACGACTGGTTTGCTCTTCATGGCCGTTCATCAATTTCGTGGAAACGTCGTTGTGCATTCTTGTCTGTATGCAGCGTTATGACATACAAATAATCTCAGCGCCCCCAACCTCACCCCCTCGCCAGTCATAGGGAGCATCTCTCGGGATATGTACGCCTCGGAGCTTCGGGTTGATAAATGCGTGCGAGGCAAATTCGTCCCTTGTATGTACATGTGTGTGTGTGTGTGTGTGTGTGTATGTGTAAATACTGTTTAGGGTTATAACATTATGAATATATATATATATATATATATATATATATATATATATATATATATATATATATATATATATATATATATATATATGTACGACGGTTCATAATTTATATGGGCTATAATATATTACATATTAAATAATATATATAGTTTTTCGAGATATTAAAGCAAGAATATGTAGCATCAATGTATTATATGCATATGTATATATATACGGCGTGAATGATGTGCATGTATTACATGTATTGTTGCTTCTTAGGGTTAAGGTATTCTATATATTATACCTGTATATCTTGTGTATATGTAATGTACTATGTTTCATATATATGTTTATGTATGTATATATATATATATATATATATATATATATATATATATATATATATATATATATATATATATATATATATATATATATATATATATATATATATATATATGTTAGGGTGGCACAATTTTGAGCTCTTTTTTCCCCCTTTTTCTCACCATCCAATTATCTTCCTTAAGGGGGGAAATCACAGTAGCACACAAAAAAATAGGCATATTTTCGGGAATTAATTTTGGCTGAATAAAAGTATCAATCGAAAATCTGTAAAGTAGGTTTTATAGCAATACTAAAAAAGTACAAAATGTAATTTTTTCAATAAAAAATATTTAAAAATGGCAGCTGCGCAGCATATGCCCCAAGGCGCCTTTTTTTGAGCTCGCCGAAGACATAACTCGAGCAAATTTTTACCGATTGACTTGTAATTTTGACAGTAGCTTCGAAACATCTTTCTCCACGGAGCTACGTAGGATTTTCTATTTTATATGGCTTACTTTTTTTTTACCGACGATTTTATGGCGTTTTTTTTTGTTAAAAATTTAACTTTATTTTCGAACATGCACCATTTGGCGAAAAATCAATATATCGAAAAAATCCTACGTAGCTCCGTGGAGAAAGATGTTTCGAAGCTACTGTCAAAATTTCAAGTCGATCGGTAAAAATTTGCTCGAGTTATGTCTTCGGCGAGCTCAAAAAAGGCGCCTTGGGGCATATGCTGCGCAGCCGCGATTTTTAAATATTTTTTATTGAAAAAATTACATTTTGTACTTTTTTAGTATTGCTATAAAACCTACTTTACAGATTTTCGATTGATACTTTTATTCAGCCAAAATTAATTCCCGAAAATATGCCTATCTTTTTGTGTGCTACTGTGATTTCCCCCCTTAAAGAAAAAAAAAATTGTCGCGAAAGCTGAGCGCCGTCAAAAAATATTTAGATGTTGCTCAAGGCACCAAAAATTTCAAATTTTCATTAAAGAATCGATTTTTTTTTTCGTCCACTTCTCACTCGCGAATTTTATGCTTTATAATCGAAACATCAACTTCGCAGAAACTCTAGCCGGCCAATGAATATTTAGCGGTTGCTCTAGAGCTTCGAAATTTTCAATTTTTTTTACTCTTCTCACTCACAAATGGGATGCTTTCCAAAATTTTCATAACCTTTAATGCTTTGTTTTTTTCGTTAGAAACAGTTTTTTCAAATTTACCTCACACTTCTAACTCAAGAATTATTATTTTGTTCTCACAAAATAATTCCTTGAAGCTCTCGTCCGAATTATAGTGCACGTGAGATTTGTTTCTTGACGGAAATTCTGAATTTCGAAAACCTTGAGCGACCACTAAATATTCATCGGCCGGCTACAGCTTTCGCGAGGTTATTTAAAAAATTATAAGGCATAAAATAAATGCGTGAGAAGTGGGCGGAGGAAATCGATTTTTTATGATAATATACATTTTTAGGAGGCTTGAGCGACCTTTAAGTATTTTTTGACCGCTCGCAGCATTCCCGACAATTTTTCTTTCTTCGAAGAAGATTATTTGAGCATAAGAAAAAGAAAAAAAATCGAGCTCGAAATTGTGCCACCCTAATATTTATAGCTACTCGTAAAAGTAAAACTCTATTTATATTACGTAATAGAGGGTGTCTCAAAATGACCTGGCATCTTCATTTATTATGAAGAACACATCATTTTTTACATTTAAAAAATATTTTTATATTTGATTTTATAGTCATTTTTAGTAAAATGGACACGATTTTTAGTGACAAGAGGAACAACGAATAGCACAAATGTATTATATATATATATAATACAAAACAAACGTTTGAAATTAAAAATAAAACAGGTTACGAAATTCTATGTATTATCCCACATATAAGCTACATATGCAATTCAGCAGCAGCATTTTATTCCTCGATAAACTTTTTAAGGGTGTTCACATAAATGCCCCTCCCTTCATATTTCCATTAATGATTTTACATTGCTTTTTTTAAATGTATCCTAGCTGCGAGTTTCTCAAATTGTTTGATGTAGTCGCACAGTTGCTTTACCGGCTGCACTTTCAATTGCGCTTCTATTCTTTGGTCAATTTTGCAATAGTAATTTTATTTACTATTTCTTGGTTTAGTTTTTCCTCAACTTCGGTGCAATCGCAAATATGTCTGAAATGTTCAATTTCCTGCTTGCATATTCTACATTTGGCGTCTATATACCCTTTCTTCCCGTCTCTCCCGATATTTCCACATCTTATTCTCGTCCACGTTTCATTTGAGTTTCCGCTAATCATCTTGTTCCCCCGATATTTTTCCATGTGTATACCTGTCTTCCTATGTTTATATTTCCCTCGGCACGTTGACGCATCGATTTTGCTCCAATCGTATTGAATTTATTGTTCAGTTTTGGGTTTTATGCCTCTTTCTATTTTTTTCGCAGTTCCCTTACATGTCCATTCCATGCGGCTTGCCGGATTGTCTCCTCACCTACGCTTTCCGTTGCTCCCTTTATTTATTTTCCCCATTTTTATGGGTCACCATATATATATATATATATATATATATATATATATATATATATATATATATATATATATATATATATATAATGCATTTATGCTATTTATTGTTTCCTGTGATACTGAAAGTTGTGTGCATTTGACGAAAAACTACTGGAAAATGTAATATAAAATATTTCAAGAAATACTGAAGATTATACTATATATATATACAGGGTGTCCCAGAACTGAAGGCGTTCCCTGAAATGGGGGGTTAGGGGTGAAATACTGAGTGGATTGCTATAAGCATGTGTCGGTCTCAGATCAAGCCCTGAATTATTATGAATTTTTAAAGACGGGCCAATCAGGTTCGTTCGCCTTTAAAAATCAATAATAATTCAGGGCTTGATCTGAGACCCACACATGCTTATATCAATCGACTCAGAATTTCACCCCT
Source organism: Ophion obscuratus (assembly GCA_964007375.1). Taxonomy (NCBI): domain Eukaryota; kingdom Metazoa; phylum Arthropoda; class Insecta; order Hymenoptera; family Ichneumonidae; genus Ophion; species Ophion obscuratus. The sequence goes on from OZ023317.1 coordinate 53,479,335, forward strand.
AACCCTCTATTTCAGGGAACGCATTCAGTTCTGGGACACCTCGTAGATATATACAGGGTGTCCCAGAACTCAACGTTAAGCCGAAACGGGGTGACAGGATTGATTGTAACCATCATGAGAAAAATCAGAAAAAAAATAAAGCAGGGCCTTTCAAAGTAGACAAATTTTGAAAATTTTAAATTCATAGTTTAACAAATAGCCTTAATTCTAGGAAACTTGGGTTTGTTTGGGTTTGTTTGGGTTTGTTTCACAATAACCGCAAAATGGTTACAGTTTGACCAAATTTCTAGGTTTTTCTTAAATGCCCATAATTTTCAAACTGCATGGGATAGATTTTTTTTCGGATTTTTCTCATGATGGTTACAATTAATCCTGTCACCCCGTTTCGGCTTAACGTTGAGTTCTGGGACACCCTGTATATATATATATATATATATATATATATATATATATCGTTTTTTTTACCCTGAGAGGAACAATAAGTAGGATCGAAATATAATTATGTATATCGCTCGTCAATGTAATTCAACTGGTACATAAAAATTCGCGCACCCAATGTATATATAAATATATACAAAAGTAAGATCCGTCACGCCCCCTGCTTCGCCACCCGCCTTAGCTAAATAATTATTATCCCGTCGAGCTCAAACGTATACGTGGGCGGCCCGCGCGCCAGCTCGGAATCTCTGACAGAGCCCCCTACTTCAAGGGCTGACGAAGCCCTCGATGTGTATCAAGGGGCGGTATACGCCCCCCCCCCCCGCGAGTCTGCACAAACTTGTGAATGCAAACACGGTGACGAACCCGTTAAGCACCCTCGAACGAGAATGTATACGCGTCGTGTCGACTCGACTGTGCAATCTCATTCCCCTTCATCTCCCCTGCCCTCTCGCCCCTTCGCGCGCTGCCCCCTGCTCTCATTTGTGCCTTTTTTTTTCCCTCTTTCATTTCGAAAATGAGCATTTGTTTGTTTATTTATTTGTTGACGGTGTTGGTTTTTGTTTTTCGCTTTGTTTTTCGTTACGACGCGAAACGCAGCGGCGCTGTATCAGGGGGAGAAAGACATTGAAGGCTGTGGGCTTGGAACTGGACTAGGCTGCTCGAAGAGATGGAGCGAAGGAGGTCGATGATTATCGAGCGAACAATATCCATCATACACACACACACACACCCACACACACACATGTATGCGTGTGTGTGTGTGTGTGCGCGTGTGTGTGTGTGTGTGTACATACATATATACACACACACACACACACACACACACACACACACACACACACACACACACACACACACACACACACACACACACACACACACACACACACACACACACACACACACACACACACACACACACACACACACACACACACACACACACACACGTGTGTGTGTGTGTGTGTGTGTGTGTGTGTGTGTGTGTGTGTGTGTGTGTGTGTGTGTGTGTGTGTGTGTGTATGGCGGAAGGCGTGAAGACCGATGAGGGCATAATACATCGTGCTGCGCCTGCTAAAGCGAATCACCGCTGTCGATATACAACCAGCATTGATTATGTGTATTCGTGTTGTGCATGAATTTCTACAGGGTGATTCACAACTAGCAAGGTTCCCTTGGTGAGCCTTACAGGCTAAAAAAACCGGCACAAATAGCATTGCGAGCGAAAAGATATTTTTTTTTTTTTTTTTTTTTCAAATGTGAGAACAAGATTGGCCGAGATATTCCAGTTCAAAGTCCGACGCTGACAATCACTTTCAAGGAACATCACTCAAGGCGGGAGCCTGATTTAGAAGATCCGAAAAATCGTTCATATTTCGCTTAAGGCGATAGACAAAGTATTTAAGAATATATTTACAAGGTTACAGAGGCCAATTGTAAATATTTTACGAAGATACAAGGCTAAGAGCAGAGAAGCTATTGATATTTAATATCGATGTTTTCCCTATTGAAAACTTTGAAGCGCGTTTTGTCCAGTTTTTATTTTAACGATTTTTCCAAATTGGCGGGCGTGATAGGAAAAAAACTGAACGACCCATCGAATCAAACCGAAGTTTATTTCCTTCAGTATGAAAATCTCTTCAAAGTGAATTTTTGAAAGTCGTTGAAAAAGTCTTTTTAAATCATTTTTATAGCACGTTAAAGTGTTTTTTTTTTAAAACATTTTTTTTTCAAACCTGAGAAAAGTTATAATTTCACGATTTTTTCGGCGTTTTCTTAAGGCGTTACCCCCACTTGTAGCGCAAAAAAGGCCTTTTTCATGAATTTTTCAAAAGAAAACTACAAAACTTTTTTAATCGATCAATATAACATCTTAAAGAACACATCTTGAAGAACTATCAGTAATTTTTTTATTGAAAAATATTACATTGTTTAGTGGCAAATGGCCGTCAATGAAATAATGTTTTTATATACACGGTTTGCGGTGGACCAACATTGCGGCGAAGTGGATCATCTGAAAAAAAATGCGGGTGGATTTAGTCAAATATAAGTATAAACTAGTCTTTAATCGAAGGATTTTAAAAAATATTCATTTTTCACTAAATGGCGGACAGTCAAAGTCAATGGTTCGATTTTAACGAAAAAAAACGGCCGTTTTTTGGCTATAAAACGACCATTTTTTTTCGAAAAAAAAAAAAATCCAACGATTAAAGACTACATTTTTTATGTATTAAACAAGCCTGCAAAATTTCAAGAAGATCGGTTCATTGGTGTTCGAGTAATCTTGGTCACCGACTTCATAAATGCCATTTTGAGAAAAACGCGTTTAAAGTTTCAATTTCCGGTCGTTTACACAACGGATTCTTCTCTTTCAACGCTCGTATCTCAGTCAATTTTGTTCGGATCGACTTGAAATTTCCAGGACATATTCTCAGATACTTATACTTCAAAAAAATGCAATAAAAAAAATCGATTTTTTCAAAATCGCAAGTGGGGGTAACCCCTTAATTTACCCAGAAGAAAAATATATGACAATTGAACATTTTATTGGTTTGTTTGGTTCAGTCAAGAATTACGAGCTGCATTTTTCTCGCGGATTTAGGACTGCAGTGGCAAGACGCACGTGGAACTGATAAATCTTCGGTAATTTATTATGTCATGGTGATATTTTTTTAAATACATTTCAAATATATATGAAAAGATACCTCAATGTTTACTGGGCTCACTTGTTTCTTTTTCCTTCTAAAACTCATGTATGTAATAAAACTATTACATACGTATTTTTTTAGCGGCGGAAAATCGGTTTTGATTTGCAGACCACCCCTCAAAGGAAGGCGTGTAACCCTCTTCAATTGTTTTTGTTTCAATCCTTCTATAGATTTTTTATCGCCTTATATTAGAAGAATTTTGGATTTTGTTTAATTCGTATCGCTGGACTGCAAAATCGTCCCTCAGTACGCCTGTCTTTGAGGGGTAGTTTCCACCCTTAAAACCGTTTTTTCACTGCTAAAAAAAAATACGTATTTAATGGTTTTTAATGCTTTATCACACATATGAATTTCGAGAAGGCCGAAGGCGGACGAATAAGGGATGCAACTCCTGTGCCATTTTTTACTATTTGAAATTTGCACGCGAATATCTCGGCCAATTTTTGGCGCATGACATTTTTGGAAAAAAGCATTTCGATCGCGATTGCGCGGATTGTATGCTCGCAAAGGGAACCTTCATAGTTGTGAATCAGCCTGCATATATATATATATATATATATATATATATATATATATATATGGGGTATTTCAGATCGAGTAAGACATTTATTTGTATCACCATCGTTGCTTATAGATTTCCACAATGAAAAATTTCATTTCTGGGGTCAATTAATATCTATTTTTTTTTCAAATCTCTACCCCCACACCTTGCCCTTACGTGCCTGCCAAAAATCGAGACGTCAAATCGGGTCGTTCTTAAAATTCTGAAAAAAATCGACACGCTATAGACCGGTTTTGAGCATTTTCTACCAAAGCGTAACTTGTCATTTCGATATCTCCTACTTTTTTTTTTAATTTCGATTTTCGTGATGATTATTCCACAGTTTAAAAGTCGGAAGAGTACTTTTTCGATCTTGCAATTAAAAAAAAAAACTTCAAAATTATGGTTTCACATTAAATTCAATTCGGATGGGATGTATATGTAGACCGAAAAAGTACTCTTCGGACTTTCAAACTGTCAAATAATCATATCCAAAATCGAAATTTCACCGGAATAAAATAATTAATTTTTTTTTAAGCGCCAGATGGGCTTTGGTGAAAAGTGCACAAAACAGGTCTAAAACGTTTACAATTTTTTTCCCAATTTGCTAAACGGCCCGAGTGGACAGTTCGATTTTTCGCAGCCGGAAAAAGACCAGGGGTGGGTAAAGAAATTCGAAAATAATTCGCTGGTTTTTTTTTACACCAGGAGTGAGGTTTTCCACTATGAAAATTTATAATCAACGATGGCGAGGGAAATAGGTGTCTGAGTTGAGGTGGAATACCCCATACGTATATACGATGTTGAGCTTTAGAGACAATCCACGATACGAAATAAAGCAAATTCTCAGGATATGCACATCGAACGTGTCCACAAAGAAAAGTGAGAACACAAGCGACGTACGTAACAATAGTCGTGGGACAATTCACGTACGACATTAGCACTGAATATGACCATATTATTGTATCGGAGATAAAATGCATATCAGGTTGAACGAACGACACTATACGCGCGTGTATATATATATATGTTTATATACAGGGTGTCCCGTTACAAATGAATAATCCTGCAACTGTCGATAGGTCAGAGCATGTCCTAGTATATGCTGGCATTTCAGTTTAGTAAAGTTCAGTTCAGTTTCCTACGATTTTCGAGATAAACATCATCTGCTTTTAATTTTTCGCATGCCATTTCTACAAATGATTACTTTTTTTAGCCGGGTTTTCTAAAAATACTCTTGGTTATTTGTTTTATCTAGAAAGTCTTCTTTTTTAAGGGAGACTTTGTCCTTGGAGTGCCATATTTCAGGTGTTTACATTTAATTTTTTTAAACGGAAACGAGTAAAGCTTTTTGAGTGCGGTTTTTTCTTGCTTTTATTCATGATATACAGATGGTTGAAAAAAATTTTTTTGGAAAAAAAAACCAAAATGACGGCCGTTGCAGCTCCGCGAAAACAGGTCCTCAAATCGCGGCAGGTAAACGGCTGACATCACTGCCCCCTCTTTGTTGATCTGAAACACAAATTCAAAGCATATTATCAATCTGTGACCCTTTGGTCATGGAATGACGGATGGGTTTTTCGTTTAGTACAAATTTCGGAAAATGGCGGCAATTTAAAAAAAAATCTATTTTTCGCGGTTTTTTTCGCATAAAAAGATAAATAATGAATGCAAAAATGTATCTATCGAAAAAACGATCCGTCATTCCGGAAAGACATATTTTCTGAGTATGCTCTCTAAATTTCAGGTCGATATGGTAATTACAGCGGTCAGGAGAATGTCAGCCATTTTTAAAAACGTGTTTTCGAGAAAAACGCGTTTAAAGTTTTGTAATGTGTTTACACAAATGTGTTTATAATTACCGCTAATCGGCAATGCCTGGTCCATAAAGGCATCCCTCCTCTTCTTCTAGCTGCTCGTGTTATTTATTTATTTTAAAAAATTTATTTTAAAAAATGATCTTATGCAGAATTTTCATACAAACCAATTCGAAAATTGTACCACGCGTATCGTGCCAATTACCTCAAAAGGTTGCTTAGTTATTGTCGGATTCATATCATTTGTAGAAATGGCAGGCGAAAAATCAAAAGCACATGATTAAAAAAAAAACCAAAATAATATGAAGCTCAAAATCTCGAAAACCGTGGGACTTTTACTAAACTGAAATTCCAGCAACAAGTAGGACATGATCCGACCTATCCACAGTTGCAGGATTATCTATTGATTCATAAATGTCCCCCTTAAGGGGGTGATAGGTCACCTCGTTAGGGACATATCTAAGCTAGGTTACCTTAGTCCAAAGTCCAAGGATTTCAAGTTATCACGGTGACTATGAACTCTGGAAAATTTTGCAAAGTTAGGTACTAACTCGTTCGTAATGTTCAAACAGAAAATAACGGGCACCTAAAAACTTATTTGCCTCTTCGCTTAAGGCCTTAGGCCACTTTAGAGGCTGAAAAAATTGGCTTTTTGGGGATTTTTTTTCCCAGGAAAACTACAAAATAAATCGAGATTACAAAAATGGGCGTTTATCATACATATCAGTGACTGTAAACAATAATTTTTTTTGTAAGGATTAATGTCAAAATGGCGGCTGTGCAGCGTTTCTTTCAAAACTGCACTTTTTAAGTTGGCCGGAAACATAACTCAGACAATTTTCAACCGATTCACTTGACTGATTGATTGATAATTGTTAATAACAAATGAACTATGCAATATAAAAAAAAAAATCCTACGTACTTCCATAGACAATGTATTTTTCAAGATATATTCAACATTTCAAGTGAATCGGTTGAAAATTGTCTGAGTTATGTTTCCGGCCAACTTAAAAAGTGCAGTTTTGAGATAAACGCTGCACAGCCGCCATTTTGAAATTAATCGTTTCAAAAAAATTATTGTATACAGTCACAGTATTATAAACACCCTTTTTTGCAATGTCGATATATTTTGTAGTTTTTCTGGAAAAAAAATCCCCAAAAAGCCTATTTTTTCGGCGTCTAGAGTGGCCTAACTCCTTAATGTGTATTTAATCGACAAACGCCAATACAATAATCTGTATTCACACAACTAACTAAATGGGACGTGTTGAATGATTAAAAACTTGTCAAAAAATTAAAATACCTCTTATGTTAATGCTATTAAAAAAAATAGCATTAAGCATTAGCATAAGAGGTGAACGAGTTAGTACCTCATTTTGGGAAATTTTCCAAAAATCGTACTTACCTTGATCACTCGAAATCCTTAGACTTTGGACTAAGGTAACCAAAGTTAGATATGTTCCTAACGAAGTGCGTTATCACCCCCTTAAGGCTTTAACATCGACTTTCCTAACACCCTGTGTGTGTGCGTGTGTGTGTATATGTGTATATATATATATGTATGCGTGTAGGTGTATAATTTGGATCCATTGCGAGGCTTCTTTTCCCTTTAATTGACACAGTTTCTGCTGGGGTCTCGGTCAAATTGAAGAGGCACGAAAAAAGAAAGAAGAAATGACACGGAGCTTTTCACGAGCCGTCTGGAAGCATGGGCGGCTTCAAGATGTTCGAGATCTGCCAGACTGAACACCGAAACACACACACACGCATAAACACACAGAGAAATAAAAAAAATAATACTAAAATGGGACGATATAGCGAAGATTGCGCGAAAACGAGGAAATGCGTGATGCGAAATGGAAACTCGTAAAACACGCGCTAGAAGGCCGATCGTGTTTTGTTTGCTCGTAAGGGGAACGAAAATGCCAAGTGATGTCGTCGTAAAGTTGAAAAAGATGGCTGCAACAGGGAGGAGTGGATTTTTGCGTGTGTATATATATATATATATATATATATATATATACACGCAAAAATCCATTCCGTATACATATGCCACTCCACTCCACTGTATATATATATATATATATATATATATATATATATATATATATATATATATATAATGTGTGTGTGTGTGCCTTTGTACACACATACAGGGTGGCTCGGAACGTGACGTCCAAGAGGAAAATCTGCATGCGTATCAACACCTTTTCGAATTACCCTCATGTATGCTCTACAATCTTTGTTACTTTTCAAGAAAAACGCATTTTATTTTTCATTTTTGTGTACGTACTGTCCTCGCGATTTTTCGTTCTTGCGGTATCGCAATGAAGTGCACTGTTTAGCAATAAATAAATTACCAATTGAGCACTAACGATCGATCACCAATTGAGCACTAACGATCGATCACCAAAATTCAGATGATGAAAAAAATTACTTACACTGGTCTCAATAACTTCCAATTGCTTTCCACAACTTCTAAGAGAAAAGCACCTACACGTGAGAAAAAAAATTCAGTCTACAGAAAAAATCGGAAAAAAAATAAACTCCATTTTTTCTCGACAATTAAAAAAGAGAGTAGAACAAATGTGGGGATGGTGAGTAGAACAAATGTGGGGATGGTTCGGATGGGCATTAGATTTTCCTTTTGAACGTCGGTTTTCGGGCCACCCTATATACACATACATATATACAGGGTGTCCCTGAACTGAATGCGTTTCCTGAAATGGGGTGTTGGGGGTGAAATTCTGAGTCTATTGATATAAGCATGTGTGGATCTCAGATCAACCCCTGAATTATTATTAATTTTCTAATGCGGGCCAATCAGGTGCGCCCGACTTTAAAAATTAACAATAATTCAGCGGTTGATCTCAGACCCACACATGCTTATATCAATCGACTCAGCATTTTACCCCCAACCCCCCATTTCAGGGAACGCATTCAGTTATGGTACACCCTGTATATATATATATATGTACAGGGTGTCCCATTTTAATCTTACACCTGAATTTTCTCGAAAAATATTGCTCGGACGAACTATTGTGTGGAACAAAACTTTTAGAGATTGAAGGGGGACGTTTGAAAAAAATTTATTTGAGGAGCCAAAATTCAAAATGGCGGCGTTACAAAGGCTGACATGTTTTTTTTCAAACGGAAACATAACTTTTTTTTATTGCCAAAACATTTGTCAGCTGAAAACTAAAAACTTTTGTTGAAAAAATTTTTTGATAAAGTTCATAGTTTTCAAGTGAGAACGTTTGATAAAGTTCATAGTTTTCAAGTTCTGGGTAACGCGAATGGTCTGCAACAGACTCAGCCATGCAACCTCCTACGCTTTGTCTAACGCAAATGCCGGTGGTAGGGACAATTAGACTAAATGTCTCACGGCAAGTCGCTCAATGTTGTATTTTCGAATGTATGACCACTTGAAGAAAAAAAGAGTCAAATTTTTTTTGTTGAAAATTTTGATTTTTTTTTGTTTATTTGTTTTCAAATTTGGACGATATTTCATGAGAAAATTTTGGAGGAAAATCGATGAAAAATAGTTTTTTTCCATTTTAATAGCGTTTGTGCCATTTTCAGGCCCAAAAACGTGTTTCTTTAAATCCTTGACGAACTTTCATCACGATGGGTAGAAAAACACACACACACACACACACACACACACACACACACACACACACACACACACACACACACACACACACACAGAAATCCTGGATACATCTGAAATAATTGAAAATGATGTTCTCACTTGAAAACTATGAACTTTATCAAAAAAAAATTTCAACAAAAGTTTTTAGTTTTCAGCTGACAAATTTTTTGGGAATAAAAAAAGTTATGTTTCCGTTTGAAAAAAACATGTCAGCCTTTGTAACGCCGCCATTTTGAATTTTGGCTCCTCAAATAAATTGTTTTCAAACGTCCCCCTTCAATCCCTAGAAGTTTTGTTCCACACAATATTTCGTTCGAGCAATATTTTTCGAGAAAATTCAGGTGTAAGATTAAAATGGGACACCCTGTATTAGGGCTTGCATATTAGTCCGAACTACTCGACTATTCGAATATCCGTGATATCCGAATACGTGAAATCTGATACTTCAAATTCGGACGGTTCGAGCATCCGGGTAGTTCGAGTATTCGGACAGTTCGGGTATCTGGGTAGTTCGAGTATTCGCACAGTTTGGGCATCCGGGTAGTTCGAGTATTCGGACAGTTCGGGAATCCGGGTAGTTCGAGAATTCGGATAGCTCAGATACAGGGTTGCGAAATTTGTAATGAAAAAGTAATGCATTATTCATTACTTTTTTAAAAAGTAATGAATGCAATGTAATATGTAATACAAAATGCAATGTAATATGTAATGACAAAAAAATTCATTACACATTACCTTGAAATGGGCAATGGACATTTTTTACATTACATAGTCCAATGTAATGAGTAATGGAATTTTTTTACAATACAAAATATAATGTAATGAGTAATGGAATTTGTTTAAATTACAAAATCCAATGTAATGAATAACGGAAATTGTTTACATTAAAAAGTGTAATGTGATG
>OZ023317.1:53491900-53514469 GCA_964007375.1 Ophion obscuratus
ATCCATCCATCCATCCATCCATCCATCCATCCATCCATCCATCCATCCATCCATCCATCCATCCATCCATCCATCCATCCATCCATCCATCCATCCATCCATCCATCCATCCATCCATCCATCCATCCATCCATCCATCCATCCATCCATCCATCCATCCATCCATCCATCCATCCATCCATCCATCCATCCATCCATCCATCCATCCATCCATCCATCCATCCATCCATCCATCCATCCATCCATCCATCCATCCATCCATCCATCCATCCATCCATCCATCCATCCATCCATCCATCCATCCATCCATCCATCCATCCATCCATCCATCCATCCATCCATCCATCCATCCATCCATCCATCCATCCATCCATCCATCCATCCATCCATCCATCCATCCATCCATCCATCCATCCATCCATCCATCCATCCATCCATCCATCCATCCATCCATCCATCCATCCATCCATCCATCCATCCATCCATCCATCCATCCATCCATCCATCCATCCATCCATCCATCCATCGTTTTGGAAAAAGTGGTAGCTCTACCCTGTATATATATATGTATGTATGTATATATGCCCCGCGTATACTGAGGTAATAATGGATGTATATATAATGCGCGGGGGATGAGACCGAGACGTACAGAATATAACTTTCACGAGGTGTTGTAATGTTCCCTGCCAAGTGGATATATATATAAATATATATAAATCTTCCCTATTCTTGACCTTGCATGTGAGCTTATTTTCCTCGCCATAAACGCATGCGACAATTTCCTTGGGATTTTAAGAGCACTGAAGCGAGTTCAATCGGTTTCCAGAAATAGAAGGTGGATGAAGGGGAGGAAAAAAAGTGCGAGGGCGGGAGGGGGTACGGTCTTAATGTTGTGCGGATAACAGCTACAGAACAAAAATAAATAAAAAAATACGCGGATCGTACGACAGAGGAGCAATAAAAATGTTCGAGGACGCGTAAAATTCTCCCCGACAGTGGAAATATCGCGTTTCGGTCGTACAAGTGATGAATCAGTACGTCCGCTCGGACAAGTGGAAAAGGGACCAACCGGTCAGACGTTCCTGAAGAAATTCTCCACGGCGCGGACGGTAATTTTCGATCGCATCGATGATTGTTCATTGCAAAACGAGATAATATTAAAAAATTGTCTCGTTCGCAAAAAGGTTTTTTGAAATTAGAATCGCATTTGTCACGAACCAACGAGACGAATCGGCTGGTAATTAAAAAAAATATATTTTCTCGGTAAAGCTCGTTAAATGGTGTTTTTTGTGAAATGTTTGCGTTCAATTTGCGCTATTGGACGAAGCTTCTTGTGGGATCGAAAACTTATATCGTTGACGCCGAACGGGCTGAATAAAATTGGGGCCCAAGAAACAGGTCGAATTAAGAAAAAATGTAGTTATTAGTATTGGGATGGCAAGGTCGATATTTTATACACGATTGATACATAGTCTTGCCTGATTTGAGTTTTTTTTTCTCACCAAAAAATCTTGATAAATAACGAAGTTATTATTATGATGCTGGCAATTCAGCTCATCCAATATAAAAAATAAAAAATTAACTTTCAGTATAACAATGAAACTTTCGAATGATCGGATGCTTTTCATTTTATTTTCGGGATTACGAAAATGGCAAGCTGTAGAAGGCAAAGCTCGATTTTCGACTAAAAAGCAACTTTGATAATTTCTTATCAACAAATGGATAAACACATGGAAAAAATCATCCGGTCACACGATAGAATATTTTATAAACTCTGCCCTGTCTCAATTTCAAGTGTTCACAGGTCAATTTTGAAAAATTTTCCAAAATCTTTGTTGCAAATTAAAGTTAACTTTTTATATCACCCTGTGACAGTTCTGTCACGAACCATCAAAGTTCTCACGAAATCCCATATTGACATTTAATCCTTTTTTAAATTAACCCTTAACAGTCACACTGGGTCCACGAGACCCAAACAAATTATTTTGATGCCGTACAACTTTTTTTTCCAATGAAACATACATTTTTTTATATGTCTAAGCGTTTCATTGTTTTCTTCCAAATCGCACCTGCGTTGTATGAATAAATATTCTTTTTGAAAAGTCCACAGAAACCGCTATGTCTATTTCAAAGTACATTGTTTCCAGATTATAAAACCCTTTTTTTGTCTGTTAATAATTACAAGAGTTATAGCAATTTTTGTAAAAAAAGTAATTTTTCACGTTTTTTTGCATATTTAAAATTTAATTTTTAATTTCTAACCAATATCTTTGTATTAAGCAAGGTTAAAATTATACGAGGGTGGGGTGAAAAGTTTCCGGCCTGACCAAGAAAAACGATGTTTAAAAATTTTTTTTTTGCTTTATTTTTCAACATAATGTCCATCAACACTGATACATTTCTCATAACGGTGTTCTAATTTAGTTATACCAGTTTTGTTGCTCTTAAATCTTTTTCCGCCAAGCCATTTTTTGAGGTTAGGAAACAGGTAATATTCGCTGGGGGCTAAGTCTGGAGAGTAGGGAGGATGCGGCATCAATTCAAACTTCAATTCGTGGATTTTGGACATGGCAACAATCGACGAATGCGCTGGTGCGTTATCGTGATGAAACAAAACTTTTTTCTTCGCGAAATGAGGTCGTTTAATTTGCACCTCGTGCTTCAAACGTTGCAATAACTCTGCGTAGTATTGACCAGTGATAGTCTTACCCTTTTCAAGGTAATCAATGTATATAATTCCTCTCGCATCCCAAAAAACAGTGGCCATAACCTTGTTTGCCGATAAAATTGTTTTTGCCTTCTTTGGGGTTGGTTCCCCTTTTCCAACCCACTGTTTTGACTGTTCTTTATTTTCAGGAGTGTAGTGGTGGACCCATGTCTCAACAACAGTTATGAATCGACGCAAAAATTCGTTTGGATTACGCTTATAGAGCGCCAAATTGTCGGTAGAAATGGTTTTTCGAAGCAGTTTTTGGTCGAGCGTTAGCAAACGCGGCGCCCACCTTGCACACAGCTTTTCCATGTTCAAATGGTTGTGCAAAATATTTCGCACACGTTCAGCTGACATCCTACAGGTCTCAGCTATCTCATGCACTTTCAACCTGCGGTCTTCCAACACTATTTTATGGATTTTTTCAACCATCTCTGAAGTTGTCACTTCAACGGGCCGCCCTGAGCGAGGCTCGTCAGAGGTGCTCACACGACCCATTTTAAATTCAGAAAACCACTGCTTAATAGTTGAATATGATGGGGAGGACTCTCCTAGTGCTGAATCCATCTCTTCTTTTATTTGTTTTGGTGTAAAACCTTTCAAATGGGAGTACTTGATGACAGCACGTTTTTCCAATTTTTCCATTTTTTCGAAAACAACGGAAACGTCTCGCGCAATGTGCTCTCAAACGCAAACTAACGTAGCGATTGGGCTAAAACTGTACATACAAGCTCGGTAGGAATGGTACTGTAGGACGCCGCTCCAAAACTAGACCTAGTGGCACCATCTCTTGGTCAGGCCGGAAACTTTTCACCTCACCCTCGTACATCACTATTTTTTTTATCGCTCAATGCATTATTTCATTATTTATAACAATTTAAAAACGCCTGGGTCCCATGGACCCAGTATGACTATAACGTGATTCTAACTAAGTGTGACTACTAAGGGTTAATGTCACACGACGGCAGCAAACCGTTCTATGCTTTTTTTTGGTACAATTCATGCAAACTAGATGGCGTTGGTCGGGTCAAAATTTATTCGAAGTTCACTTATCGCGAGATTGCAAGATTGGGGGGTACGTAATGTTTGCGGAAATCGAAAAAAAAAAAATCAAAACTCCAAACGGTGTGTGAAAAATGTGGCGTGGTTTTGAGCTACAACGAGAAAAACAACTGCTCAATAAATTCCATATATAATAAACGAATGTTACGATGAATGTTGCAATGCAACATGTCGGTCACACTCCTTTTATTGCTTTATACCTAGAACCCGATTTAATTTTTTTTTTAACTAAATAATACGTTTTTAAAAAAAATCAAAATCTACCATAAAGTCAAGTATCTTTTAATTACTACATTGTTGAGGATTTACTCCTAGTTGACATTTTTGAAAATATCAATCTTTGGTTTTCGACGGATTCTCAAAATCTACCATTTGAAAAATATTCCCAGACCTTCAAGTCGATCCGTTCCAAATTGATGGAGTCATGGGCAAGCATAGGAAGTTTTTAAGCGCGAATTTAAAAATTGTTTCTCCTAAAATGACGTTTTTTAAGGGGCTGTACCAGTGTGAACGCTGAAAATTTGGGTGATTTTCGGGAATTATTTGGGTGAAAAGTACTCAATTAAATCTTTCGGAAAATTAAGAATATATTTGGCTATATTTGACCTATGTTACATAATTTTTTCATAGATAAATATTGAGATCCAAACGACTCATGCGCAGCGTTTGGAGGCGCCAAAAAAAAAGTTCCTCCGCTGCTGACATGATTCCGGCCGATTGTGTAGCTGAAACCGAAAAAGGAAAAAATGTCGTTAAACTAGAAGGTATTTCCCGTACAATGACGTAGGATTTTCGAAAAATATCAAAATCTAACAAAATGGCGTAGTTATGAAAAAAGTCTGTTTTCTTGCCTATAAAATGCTGGTTTTTTTTTTCAATGCCAAATCGTCAATTTTCATCCAATCAAAAATATCCTACGTCATTGTAGAGTAAATATATTCAAGAGTGCTCAGTTCAAATTTCAGGTCAATCGGATAATTGCTCTTTGAGTTACAATGTCAGCAAATTTGAAAACCCATTTCAAGAAGAACGCGTTTAAAAAGATTTAACTATCGTTTTTTGCATCGTAAAATAATATTTACCATAAAAACGGCTAATTACAGGATATTCTTGAAAGTATAAACTGTCGAAAAAGGCAAAAAAATCGATTTTTAAAAAGTGTCACACTGGTATAGCCCCTTAAGTCGGTGACCACGATATTTAAAAAATCACCGCGCCGATCAACTTGAAATTTTACAAGCTTCTTCTACATGTCAAAAGCAGAGCATAAACGAAAGAATTTTTTTCCATGCATTTTTTTCTTTTATCAATGGAAATAGAGTTTTTTTTCACCGAAAATTAATACTTCCCATTTGAACTGCGCCCAAAAAAAAAAAAATCAATATTTTATTCCAATTTGTTTCTGAGCAGCAGTGGTCGCCGCGAAAAACGGTTTTCAAACAGCGCTCTGCACAAACCATTGTATCTACGACATTTATAATTACTTTTCAATACAAAAATTCTAAAAGATACTTAAAACCATACTCTCTAAAGCGTTTACGTAAAATACATTTACAACGATTAAAAAATCGGTTATTTTTTTCTTTCTTCAAACGATAGAACTGTATATGTAGAATATTTTCCCAAAGATTCAAAGCGAAATTCGAAAACCTTCAAACGTTACAGCCCGTCAACGCTGTGCCTCAATTACTCAATTATTACTCAATATACTCATATATACTCAAGGATTACTCAAAAACTATTAAGCCGATTGAGTTGAAACTTGGTAGAAATATTGATAATATTGGTACCTTCTACTTGACGAGATTTTTTTTTTTTTAATTGGAAAAAAACTACTTTTTTTATCCACATTTTACAAAAATGTTGCATGAAATGTTGATATTTTTTGTAAATGCGTGCCATTTTCTTTATTTTAATTACTGTCACATAGAAACTATACATGTTATAACTGAAAAAATGTTTGAACTTTTTTTCAAATACGAATTAATTAAAAAAGATCGTTTTGTATATTTAAATATATTATTAAAGTATACCTAAAGTTTGATAAAAGTAGAATAATTATTTCTTAGTTTAAAAAATCCCTCAATGTTGCTTATTATTTTCCTGTCTAAATGTATATCTCGTCTTAATGGGGGAAAAAGTATCAAATCTGGATTAAGGGCTAACATACACCTGAGACGGCTAAAAGTAAGGTTGTGTTTAAGCATTTCTTTTGTTGTATAAAACTGAATTTCATGGAACAACCATGATATACATTTTAAAGTATGACATTTTATCTACATTGTGTCAAAATTTGGTTAAAAAATTTCAAACGGTAATAAAGTTATAGGGGTTTTCCTGCGACGTGTTTTTGTTGACAGCGTTTGCGGTACCAGACGTGCCTCTGCCATTTTTTATCTAAAAATATATATATACATATTTGTTTCTTGAAGTACATAGATAAAACTAGTACTTATTGAGACGGAATTTAAAAATTTAATTCTTTTCGCGTCATGGCAGTCTCTGGAACAAAACGCGATTTTTCGCCTCAAAATTGTTCAGTACCTATGATGAAAAAAAAAACTATGCCAGGTATCGAAAAAACGGTTCGATAAATAGTACATTATTGGGTGAAGCATAACTGTGCAAAACTTGATCCCGATCGGTCCAGTAGTTGCGAAGATATTTCCGGTACCGATTTTGAAAAAAAACTGTTTCGAGTAAAACGCGTTTCAAGTTTTGAGTACCTGCGCCCCAACCGTGAGTCGTTGCTCACCCGGTCAGTGACAAAACGCTAAACCTTCGTTATTACAGCGAATTTCCTTGTGAGATTTTCAGGGTAGACACTCGAAGGATGGTACTTTCGAATGGGGCACCTTTTTGAAAAATCGATCCTTTTTAATTATCCAGGTATATGTAAGCCTCTGAAAAAAAAACCAACGAACATTTTTCTTTCATTAACACTCGTACGCAGAGTATGAACCAAGAAAAAGTGAGAAATTATGAAAACCGATTAAATGGTACACTTTGAAACGAAAAAAATGGAATTTTTTGAAAAAATGGCTACATTTGACAAAAAAAAAACTTTTAAAAAAAATTTCAAAAACATTTAGGGTCATTAGACAATAAGGTTAGAAAAATGTATACGAAATTTCATCAGAATATATCGATTAGTTTTTTAACGTCACGCCAGTTTTGAAAATGCAATTTAGACGCCCGTGTCATACCTCCGCCATTTCCAAAAATCAATTTAAAAAATACTATGTAACAGCCAAAAGTAGTAACAAAACATACCCAAAGTCTAAAAAATGGTGAAGAAATCGTTCCTTTTTAAAAAAATGTAATGAAAATCCGCCAATTTTTTCCTCGCCACAGGTTCGCCCCTTAAGACCCTAGTCTACAAAAGTATGCAATAAAAAAAATCGTTTTTTTTTTATATCCATCTGACGCAGACCCCTAAAAACCGAGACGACGAAAATCTTCACAAACCCGTCAAATTTTGCGCCTCACTTCATTCTTATCCGAAATCAATATTTATACCACCCCGCATGTATATTCACCCACACAGATTTTCACACACATACAAACACGCGGTTTCCACTCCTCATACGAGTTCGCGAACGTATTGTTATCCAGGCTTCCCGTATAAAATAGCGAACTTCGAAGCACTTTGATCGCCTTCCAACTTCTTCTCCTCCTTCATCGTATGCTCTTTGTTTTCACGTGCTTTATATCCGCGTCATTCAATTCCGGGCTGTATCTCATTCACGATAAACCCGATAAACTCGATAAACTTGGCTCTCGACTTGTTGTACCGATTTCTCGGCAAGGTCACACGCGAAGCGCCGACAATTGAGTCGAGAGGATCGGAAACTTCGTGTCACGTGCAGCCGCGACAACAAAGAGGGGTGAAGAGGGCGAAGAGGGGGGGGGGGTGCGATGAAAGGAAAAGGGTTCAGGCCGCGTGATCTCGGCACGAATGAGGAAATCAAATAAACGAATAAGCTCCCTGGCGAGGCTTCCGGATCTTATCGTCGTAGCTTTTTCCCTATGGTGTCTTACGTCGATTTAGTGTTAATCGCTGCCATAAATCGTATAACGGGTAAGGTTTGTTTGGTTAAGCAGTACTCGTCTCTCTGTCTCTTTCTCTCTATTGACTTTTCTGTCCGTAATTCTTCGGCAGAGCTTTGGCAGAGCTTTTGGCATTGTTTGGGTTTGTTTGGGTCAAAAACCGTTCCTCTCTCTCTCACTCACTCACTCAGCCACTCACTCACTCATGCACTCACTCACGCACTCACTCACTCACTTACTCACTCACTTACTCACTCACTCACTCACTCACTCACTCACTCACTCACTCACTCACTCACTCACTCACTCACTCATTCACTCGCTCACTCACTCACTCACTTGCTCGCTAACTTGCTCGCTCACTCACTCACTCACCCACTCACTCACTCACTCACTCACTCACTCACTTACTCACTCACTCACTCACTTACTCACTCACTTACTCACTCACTCACTCACTCACTTGCTCTCCCGCTCGCTCACCCACTCACTCACCCACTCATTCACGCACTCACTCACTCACTCACTCACTCACTCACTCACTGACTCACTCGCTAACTCACTCACTCACTCGCTCGCTCACTCACTCACTCACTCACTCACTCACCCACTCACTCACTCACTCACTCACTCACTCACTCACTCGCTCACTCACTCACTCACTCACTCACTCACTCACTCACTCATTCACTCGCTCACTCACTCACTCACTTGCTCGCTAACTTTCTCGCTCACTCACTCACTCACCCACTCACTCACTCACTCACCCACTCACTCACTCACTCACTCACTCACTCACTCACTCACTCACTTACTCACTCACTCACTCACTCACTTGCTCTCCCGCTCGCTCACCCACTCACTCACTCACTCACTCACTCACTCACTCACTCACTCACTCACTCACTCACCCACTCACTCACTCACTCACCCCGTCACTCACTCCCTCCCTTCGTCCCTCTATTGATTTTTCTCTCGATAATTTCGGCAGAGCTTCGCCAGACCTTCCGGGATGGTTTGGGTTTGTTTGGGTCAAAAGTCTTGTCTCCATCTCCATCTTTCGTGCCGTAATTTTTGTCGATTGTTTCACGTCTAAATAAATATATTGTACAATAATAAGTAGCAGCTTTGGCGGAACTTCCGGGCTTTTTTCCCAGCTTTATCAACGGGCTTCCGGTTATCCATACATTTTTGTTACTGTGCGTTCTATTCTGTTCAACGCAATTGTAAATGAGAAATAAATAAATGTAATAAATTGATAGATGAGTGAATGATTAAATAAATAAAAATATATGAATTAATAATTCAATAAATAAATGGGTAAACAAACAGCCGAATGAATAAATAAATAAATAAACAAATAAATATATGTATTCTAACTAGCAATTTCATTTACATGCGTAATTCGTATATTATTCTAGGCATTTTCGGATTCAGGCGAACACTCCAGAAAAAGTATATTTTCTGACACTTCAAATTTGTATCGAGATCACAGTGCACGGAAATCGAATGAAAATATCGAGAAATGTAATCTGCTTGTGTGTGTGTGTGTATTTATATCAATACATGACTTATACACGCATATCCACCCACATTTCTCAACGCGTGTGGCTCAGTCGAGCATGCGAGCTGATAACTCTCGACTCCGTTGAGGAGTTCCGTCTCTCGTTGTCACACCCCTCTGGGCTCGGTTTTCTATCATCTGGAAAATTGATGAAATTCTGATGGGTTCGGGGTAATGGATTTTACCGGCACGAGCCACCCCGCCATACACTCGTATCCTAGTATTTTATATCTACGCGCCCTTACGCGGCTTTTGTACTCACTTTTCGAAATTGTCGTTTCGCCTGATCGAACGAACCTTTTTTCTTCTCACTTCCCCATTTTCTTCGATGAAAGAAAAAGAAAAATAAACTCAGAGTGCTTGATCGGTCTTCGGCTTGCAAATAGCTCGGGGGGATGAAGAAAATTTAACTTCGAAAATTTTCTTCCATATTTTCATTTCCTTTTTTTTATTATTACACTAAATACTTGTTGTGCAAATTTAGATTGCAGATTTCCAAGTGAGAACTTGAAGAAAGAGTTGACCGGTTTTCGTAGTCACAATAATCTTATAGAAATTTTGGAAAAAGAAAAAAAAGTTCTTACGCAAAAGAATTGCGGTTGGCTTGTATACATTTTTTTCTTCTAGTTACCCAAATTCCTATTAGCATAGTGTGACTACGATGCAAACGTCGATCTTATTGTTGAAGTTCGAATTTTCGAAACGCAAGAAAAATTCTTTTCCATACTTTAATTTTCTTATTTTTACCATCACACCAACATTTTTTTTGCATATCTCTTGCAAAGTATTCAAGATAATGATTGAACGATTTTCGGTCCCAATCTGCCAAAAGAAATTGTCGCGAAAAAAAGGAATTTTCTTTCCATCGTTGGAATGCAACTACAATTTTTTTTAATTTGTAAAAAATCAACGATTAGAAAAAAATCAAGAAAAAAATTAATACTTCATTGGAAACATTTCTAGTGAAAAAAAAACTATTGTTAATTTGATATTTTGAAAAGAAAATTTTGAATCAGATATCAGAACATGAAAATAACTTTTATGTAGATCTAATTTTTTTTATTTTCAAAATTAAATGAGAAATAAAAATTGCATTTCAACGATGCAAAGGAAACAATTTTTTTGATTCGCTCCAATTTCCTTCAGCACACTGTGGCTGCATAAAAACGTTCAATCATAAAAAACAAATATTTTCCAACCAATTTACCAAAAATGAATAGTCGTGTGATAATAAAAAATAAACACATATGCACATACAAAAATATCTATAATTACTCCAACTCGTAATAACTCGACAAATCCGCCACGAGGCCCAACGGACGAAAAAGCAATAAAAAAAACAGGATTCCTCGCGTGACGCGGTATCATAGAGTTGCTCGACGATTTTTCGACATACATACACGTGTCTATGTCCGTGCGTGTCTGGCCTCGTATCAACTTTTTATATTTCGCTTACCCCCGTGACAAATGCTTCCGCACTTCCGCACCTTGCCCCTCGCCATATCCTTTTTCGCGAAATTCGATCAATCTTTTTCCCCCTTTTTTTTCGTCTCACTTTCGTCGCTCCGAAAAATCGTCTAATTACGGGACCTTGCCAACAGCGAGTCGGAGAATTGGGGGGAAATTGCCGCTGGTAAATTGGTCCCGCGCGGGATTTTTCGAATCCCGTACGATGCGAGTCGGGAGCGAAAAAATGATCACGAAAAAGTGGACCGCGGAAAAGTGGGAAAAGAAACTCGAACCGACAATCGGACGAAGAAAACGGACGGAGAAAAAAAAGTGATGCTGTGAAATTTCGTTGGGTTTGGCGAAATATTGGGGGGACAGCAAAATGGAATTTTTGCTTCGAGAAAAACCTAGCTCGAGAAATTGTTGGGCTTTACATTTTTTTTTCTAATGAGGATATTGGGACGACGACGTCGGAAAATCACACAAAATTGACACCTGGTCTCGCCAAGATTGGATTTTTTTTGTATTGAAAAATATTTATTAACAACGAAGCTATTATTATTTAAACAAATATTAGTACACAGGATTTTTTTGTTATATTGCATAGTTCATTTGTTATTAATAATTATCTGACGAAATTTTTCACTTTCCAAAAATTGGCCTAAAAAATCGTCAGATAATTGTTAATAACAAATGAACTATGCAATTAAAAAAAATCCTACGTACTTCCATAGACAATGTATTTTTCATGATATATTCAAAATTTCAAGTGAGTCGGTTGAAAATTGTTTGAGTTATGTTTCCGTCCAATTTAAAAAATGCAGTTTTGAGATAAACGCTGCACAGCCGCCATTTTGAAATTAATCGCTTCAAAAAAATTATTGTATACAGTCAATGATATGTATGATAAACACCCTTTTTTTGTAATCTCTATTCATTTTGTAGTTTTTCTGAAAAAAATCCTTAAATTAATTTATCCTTAAATCCTTAAGTCCTTAATCCTTTTTAATCCTTAAAAAAATCCTTAAATCCTTAAATTAAAAAGCCTATTTTTTCGGCCTCTAGAGTGGCCTAACCCCTTGAGTTCAATTTTCGACCAAAGAAAACAACTTTGATAATGTCTTATCGACAAATGGATAAAAATACGGAAAAAAATTATCCAGTCATGCGATAGAAAATGTTACAAACTATGCTCTATCTCAATTTAAAGTGGATCAGATGAATAGATTTTGAGATACGACTTAGGGGGTCTTCTCACTTTACGGCGGGGTAAAGTTAATTCGGCGAAAAAAAGGCATGTTTTTAAGATTTATTTTGGCGTAACGAATAGTGTTCGTTTATTGAAAAAATTACATATAATAAAGTAACATTTGAACAACATTCTCCTAAATTTGCATTGCAAAATATTCAAAATTGAGCGAGTGAAAATTAAACCCCGGAGGCGCCTCGAAAAAGTTGGTTTACGGTGTGCACCATAACTCGCAACAGAATCATTTGAAACAAAAAAATCAAAATGCATTTGTTAAAGGAGATGTTTCTCGAGGTAATGACGGGAGGATTTTTTTTTTTAGATTTTTCGATTTTTCGTAGCACTTGGGAGCCAAAAACCCGATTTTAGCTAAAAAAATCGGCTAATTTGTTGTTGAAAAATTAGTAATTATTTTTAAAAAAACAAAAAAGCTCTCGACAATACCTGGTGAATTATGTGAAGAAGTACTGTGCAAAATTTCAAAGCGATTGGACCAGTCGATTTTGAGTTATCGTGCACACGGACTTCAAATATGACAAGTCTCAGAAAAACGGTTTGAAAAACGCAGAAGAGAAGAGAACGGCATGGAGCAATAGACGCTCAAATACTCATAACTTCTTCAATTTTACTCCGATCGACTTGAAATTTGAACACAATATTCTTGATATATTATGCATTCATTTAAAAAATTTAAAAAAAAAAATGAAAAAAAAAAATTAAATACTTTACCCCGCCCTTTAGGCGCTAAAAAAGGACATTTTTATGAATTTTTTGTATAGGTTTATATTATAGATATTGATATTAAAGTTGTTACACTTAATAAATACACTTTCGAAATACATTTTAAAAAATTTAATGAATTTATGTAAACCAAACAAACTTTAAACGCGTTTTCCGACGGTTTGTTGATAAAACCCAAACAAACTACTGGACCGATCCTTATGGAATTTGAAGCACATATTCTTTACAACTATAGCTATAGCGCAAATAAAGGATTTTTTCAAATGTTGATATTTACTATTTTTTGTGCCAACAACGGTGAAACAACACGTTTTTTGTTATTTTTTTCGACACATGTCCGCTATTTTGTTATTATTGCATATATAAAAAATATATAAACTATTCTTTTACGCCTATTTCACGTTGTTTCATTCATATTTGTTGAAATGTATTCCAATGATTTGTTGGTCAGGTTTGATGGAATCGTCAAGTGGCGCAAAAGGACAAAGCGGGCAGGGCAAAGCGAGCACGTGCCCGCTATGCCCAGTATAAAAGACGGCTGCGTGAAAGAAAATTGATACTTTATTGAAATAATTTCCTTATTTATTTATCTTTATTGTGGGAAATCGAGCACGTGCCCGCCATCCTTTAATGACAGATGATTATGTGAAATTAAGATGATAATAGAAGATAGAAGATTACTATGTGACTTTATTTTAATAATTTCCCATTTATTTATCTATGTGGGAACTGGCCAAAACTATTATTTATTGCTACTATTATTTAGCGCAACTATTGTTTTCACAACTATTATTTTTGCAACTACTACTTTTGCAACTATTATTTTTGCAACTATTATTTATTGCAACTATTATTTTTGCAACTATTATTTTTGCAACTATTACTTTTGCAACTATTATTTTTGCAACTATTACTTTTGCAACTATTATTTTTGCAACTATTATTTATTGCAACCATTACTTTTGCAACTATTATTTTTGCAACTATTATTTTTGCAACTATTATTTATTGCAACTATTATTTTTGCAACTATTATTTTTGCAACTATGTTTTTTACAGGTTTGAAAGTGGTATTGTTACCTTCTTATAACGATATCCACTATTATTTTCAGATGGTCAATAAATATAAAAGAAAGACACAAGCTTCTTGGGATGGGAGTCTAAAGAAGGATTTGAAAACTAAGGAAAAGCCAAAAAGGTCAAAAGAGAACCAAACCAAAGACAAGGAAAATTACGTGTACATTATATGCAACAAACCATACATAGATACTCCCACCGAAGACTGGATTCAATGCAATGAATGTCCAATGTGGGCTCATGATGCATGCACTGTCTACCTTGGCGTTGGATCATTTTACTGTGATAATTGCCAAAAAAATAACGTTTACTGACTGCTAAGAAGACACGTTAAGATTTTGTTGTTTTACAATAATAATGATTTGTCTGCATTAAAATATGTGGGTACATTCATAGTTTTTTCCCCCTATCATTCCCTATTTTCTTCTTATTTATGTCTGATCTCAGGATAAAATGCAGGGTGCTCGCTTTACCTTCTACGTGCCCGCTTTGCCCAGAAGACGTGCCTGCTTTAGGCTTTCCCCCTGAGCAAAGCGGGCATTTCTTAAAATTTTCAAATTGGTTTCGTTATTTGTATTTTGAAGATTTACTGGAAATGTGTGAATGTAATATTAAACTACGATAAACTTAGCACCGGATAGCAAAAAAAAAATTGTTTGAAAATGACATTTTATAACTGCTTTTTTTTGTAATTCCCTATACATATATATAGGGAATTACAAAAAATTACTACATATATACATGACTATATAGGGGCAGCCCATCGATAATGCAGTTCTGACAATTGCACGAACGAAAAGTCGGAGTGTTAAACTTGCTATAAAAGCAGGAAGTAAATTCACCTTTTTATTTTTAGTGCCACTTTGAAAGAATTTTGTTTGTTTACATTTTGAGAAATAAAAGACGTATTGAAAAAAACCACATTATTTATGGGATGACCCAATACATACACACACACACACACACACACATATATATATTTATATGCTTAATAATAAGAATAATAATAAAGAAACATGTATAATCAAGGATGAAACATTTTTTTCTCGAATGTCGCTCGTTCTACAATTCTGCATATACACGACCCCCTAGTGTACGAAACGCAAGGTGAACACTTTACAAATGCGTCTATACGTGCGGTCAAGTCTTGAGGAGAGAACGTGTACACTATGGCACGGGTACGAGAGCCTCGTATATCGTTGAAGCTTTTCAGCTTTGTATACGAGGTTATAAATACGTATGGGGGATATCCCGAGCCTCGAGATTACTTTACTCTCCCTTCGGTCAACACAGAGCTGAGACAAAAGTACGTGTGGTTGAATGTTTTTTTTTCGCTTTTAGGAGAGAAAGTTTTTTTTTAAGACACTTTTGCAGCACGGTATGGTGGGATTTATTCAGGTTATTCGCGCTTCAAAAGATCTTTGAAATAAAGATATAATTTTATTTTTTCATTCTTTCGATGAATTTGAAAAAGGGTGAATTGTTTTTTCTTTCGTTTTGAGGAAAATGCGAAAGATGCAAGGGGTGGCAAATATGGAAAGATGAGAATTCTCGATCAGAATTTTCGTGCCATGAGAATAGATCAAAACGTATTTGTACATTTTATTTGCATGGTGCTTTCGATATTCGAGGGTTTATTTATTTATTGTTGTGTACATATGTGTAAAACTATTATTGCTCTTATTGTTATTATTATCGTAGGATTTCTTTCCTCGTATATATACACATAATAACAATAATTTCCATTTTTATTAAAATATAAATTTGGAGTATTACATATTACTATAATTTTATGATCATGATCATTATTATTATAACTATTTTTCCTTTCTCTTTTTTATGATCAATTATCAATTATTATTATTATTATTATTATTCTTATTGTTATACTTGGTTATCGGAAAAACACGAAAGACTTTTTTTAAAGTTGACCATCACTTACCGATCGTATTTTGTTTGCTAATAATGTAAATGTACTGGTATGTCCGGATGAGATTCCCCGTTAATACCCGCAGACATTCCTTCACTTATTTTCTTCTTCGCAATATGAAAGGTGGTGTATTAAAAAATTGTTTTTTTTTTTACATTCCAGGAATATCTTTTGCAAAAATGTTGCAGCGTTCCTGAAAGTTTGGACGCTTCGAGCGTTTCAGAGTTTTATTAAGAGCAGGACGGGAGCTCGGAAATGAATGTATGGAGAAACTTTTAATTATATAGCGGGTAGTTCTTGCTCCGTTGATCTCGCGCAATTTATTGGACGGCAGGTTAAGGGGTTGAAGAATGAGAGTCGTGGAGATGTCGATTGGCTTGGAATGCGCCGTGCAAAAATGGTCGCTGCTGCAGGGGGAGGGAGAGAGGGAGAGAGAGAGAGAGAGAGAGAGAGAGAGAGAGAGAGAGAGAGAGAGAGAGAGAGATCAAACCAGGAAGTGCAAGGAAAAGAGAGCGAAAGAGGGGGTGGGGGTAGAAACCAGAAGGGGGTGAGCAAGAAAGTCATCGATTTGGAATCGATGGAACTAGGCTAACCCAATTAGTTGAAACAAAGGCTTTCGGTGGCTAGAGACGATTATGTCGAAGGGCGCAACTTCGGGCCGTGCTTTTTTCCTCCCCTTTTTATCCCTCTCTTCCCTAAGCGCTTTTTCTCTCTCTGTTCTTCTCTTCATCTCTCTCTTTCTCTCCCCTGGTCGATACAACTCTTTCGGAAAAGCTACTCCTCTTCTCCGTTTAAATTACCCGACGAAATAAAAAAAATCTCTATCCCATTACCGTCTGTGAGCCTTCCGCCTTTATACTTGCCCGCGCTCGTGTATACGCTCGATGCCGCAAAAACATTGAATCGAATCGTGAAATCCTTCCAATTTATGCTATCTTACACCTGACTTGGAAAGTAGTATTGTGAAACTAAAGTAGAAACATCGGGTGTGATCTTTGGCGGGCTATTTTAATGCGCGTGTAATAAGGTGCTCTTGTCGCGTGCTCGAGTGCGATCGGCACATTTAACTCCATTGGCGAACGGAAGTGTATATTAATAAACTTGGCACGGGACTTGACCGCGAGAACAGAGTAGAATATAGTACGAACATACCTACTTGTTGTAATGTTCCACGTGAGTAGTTTCAATGCACACACGCACACACACAGACACCTTTATATATATATATATATATATATATATATATATTACACACACACACACACACACACACACACACACACACACACACACACACACACACACACACACACACACACACACACACACACACACACACACACACACACACACACACACACACACACACACACACACACACACACACACACACACACACACACACACACACACACACACACACACACACACACACACACACACACACACACACACACACACACACACACACACACACACACACACACACACACACACACGCGCGCGCGCGCACACCCAGGGTGACATTTATAAGGTCGCTATGTATTTTTTTAAAGGCCCGGCGAGAAGATTCTGCCATCAAGGAAAATTTTATATTTAATGGTTTTGTTAATTCCTCTTCGAAAAAATATATAGCGTATTATTACGATGAGTAATATGTGTCAGAATAAATAATGCATTCTGGAAAAATCCGAATTTCATTTTGAGTTCGACAGACTGAAGGTAATTTACTTCGGGATATGAAATTCTCTTTAAAAAAATGTTTTTTTTTTTTTCAATGAAATTTAATTCCATTCATCCACTTTAAAACGCATCTCTGATCATTGTTTTTCTCGATAACGGGATGTACAAAAACGGTTTTGCAGGATTGTTTTGTACTCGAAATTTAATTAATCTCCATCCTGGTGTAGTCAAAGCGGAATTATTTTTTTTTCTAGATATCTCAATTTTTCTGGCAAATACTACTTGTCGCATAAATGCGCTATATGTTTTTCTTAAAGGACCTGAAAAGCTTAAAAATTACATTATTCTCTCTACGAACGTCACTCATGTGTCCGCCGTCGATTTAGTTGAAACTCATATATGTGATAAAGCATTGAGAACTATTAGACACGTATTTTTTTTTTATCCACGGAAAAATACTTTCGAGGGGGGAAACTAGCCCTCAAAGAACGGCGTGTCGAGGGGTGGTTTCGCACTTTCACCCACAAAGAGTCCACCGATCTAAATTAAACAAAAACTAAAATTCTTCTAACGTAAAATGATGAAAAATTTGCTATTGAATGATTGACAAAAATATTAATGAAGGGGCGACACATGTTTTTTTGTGGAGTCGTTTCCCCCCTTAAAAATGGTCTTTTTCGCAGATAAAAAAAAGACGTGTCCAATTGTTATCAATGCTTTATCACGTACATGAGTTTCAGCGAAATCGAAGACGGAGTTTCGTGTCATTTGTAAAATCTCCGCGCGGGACCCTTGAAGCTTTTACGTGTATACCCACGCGGAAATAAAATATATGTAAAAATATATTTTTCGGTATATTGAACATGGATGTAAAATATATTTCAGATATATATTATCCATCTTAGATATAGATTAGATATATGCAATATATACGGGAAATGCGCTAAAAATATATTCGCGATATCAAAGTTTTCGGCCAAAATCGATCTTCAGAATGTATATAAAAATATATATGTTGGATAGGCGGTGACGTATATTCAAACTATATTGAAAATATACTTACAATGTACTCAAATTACCCTCAAAATATACTACAAATGTATTTTAACTGTATTCGACTTCTAATTGAAGTATATTTTCAAATGTATTTAAACTACATCTAAAATATACACGATATATGTTCATACTTCGTTTAAAATATACTTGAAATATGTTCATACTACATTTCAAATATTATTAAAATATGTTCAACGTGTATTTAAGATATACTTAAGGGCGGGGTAAAGTTAATTCGGCGAAAAAAAGGCATGTTTTCAAGATTTTTTTTTTTGGCGTAACGAATAGTGTTCGTTTATTGAAAATTTTACATATAATAAAGTAACATTTGAACAACATTCTCCTAAATTTGCATTGCAAAATATTCAAAATTGAGCGAGTGAAAATTAAACCCCGGAGGCGCCTCGAAAAAAAGTTGGTTTGCGGTGTGCACCATAACTCGCAACAGAATCATCTGAAACAAAAAAATCAAAATGCATTTGTTAAAGGAGATGTTTCTCGAGGTAATGACGGGAGGATTTTTTTTCGATTTTTTGTAGCACTTGGGAGCCAAAAACCCGATTTTCGCTAAAAATAATCGGCTAATTTGTTGTTGAAAAATTAGTAATTATTAAAAAAAAAAACAAAGAAGCTCTCGACAATACCTGGTGAATTATGTGAAGAAGTACTGTGCAAAATTTCAAAGCGATTGGTCCAGTAGATTTTGAGTTATCGTGCATACGGACTTCAAATATGACAAGTCTCAGATAAACGGTTTTAAAAACGCAGAAGAGTTTGGTCGGCATGGAGCAATAGATGCTCAAATACTCATAACTTCGTTAATTTTACTCCGATCGACTTGAAATTTTAAAACAATATTCTTAATATATTATGCATTCATTTAAAAAAAAAATTTAAAATGAAAAAAAAATATTTAATACTTTACCCCCCCTTTAAAATATATTTAAACTATACTTGAAATATTCTTAAAAATTTTGTTATGACGTTATTTACATCATTGCACCCTTTTACGATATTTTTCCTTGTCATTAATTACGATTATGGTGTTTGCGGTTCAAATATTAGGAGTACAACTTTGCAGTGACCGTTTTTTTCAAAAGTTTGAGGCTTTATTATAAAATGTGGCTACATATTTTTTAATCAAAGTACTGCCCGTCGCTAGCTACGACCTCGGCCCATCTTTCAGGTAGCATTCGAATCCCGCGTCGATAAAAGTCTTGGTCCTTGGAGGCAATCCAGGAATCGACCCAATTTTTGACTTCTTCGTAAGTACCGAAGTGCTGGTCAGCCAAATCGTGTGTCATTGACCGGAACAAGTGATAGTCGGAAGGGGCAATGTCTGGAGAGTACGGCGGAAGGGATAAAACCTCTCATTTCAGCGTTTCCAAGTACTTTTTCACGACATTTGCAACATGGGGTCGGGCATTGTCATGCTGCAGTATCACCTTGTCATGTCTTTCGTTGAATTGTGGCCGTTTCTCTTTGAGTGCCTTACTCAAGCGCATCAACTGACGTCGGTAGAGTTCCCCTGTGATGGTTTCGGATGGTTTGAGCAGTTCATAGTTCACAACGCCCAGCTGGTTCCACCAGATACACAGCATCACTTTGGATCCGTGAATATTCGGTTTGGGCGTCGATGAACCACCGCCGACACGTTTTCTCACTAATAGAATCCTCCCCGTAAGCATCTACAAGCAAACGGTGGGCCTCAGCCGCAGATTTCTTGATATTGAAGAAGTAAATCATAAACTCCCGCAAATGCTGAGAATTCGGCTCGTAGGTTGCCATGTTTGAGTGCCTATAACTTTATAATGCATACACGTATCCAATAGCTTTTTTAAATTGTTTACATTGGCAGAGCCTCTAGTTTAAAATGCCACTTTTTTTATTGAGCTAGGGCCACTACTTCGGCCGCAGTGGCTCTCTAAGTAAAACGGTCACTCCAAAGTTGTACTCCCAGACGCTTACGACGATACCGACTTGAAGATGTTTTTCATTTGCAACATCATCTGTTACTCAAGCTGCTTAACCAACCACATTTAAAATATATAAAACATACATTCAGTTTGTATGTTTGATATATTTAAGATGTATCTTAATTAAATCCATTTAAGATATATCTTAAATAGGTTTTATAAATTATATAAATAGAGTAAAACCTATACGATATATAAATAAATATATTAATAACTATAAATAACGATGTATCTTAAATAGATCCATTTAAGATACATCTTTATTTATATTTATTTATATATTTATTTATATATCGTATAGGTTACCCAAAAATATAATTGGCATATCCAACTTTTCGAACCAATTATATTTAATAAATGTTTTGTATATTTTGCGACATATTTTTTGTATATTTTATTTTCATGTGGGTATACACTGAATTAATCGAAAGTATATCATATATGAACATTTTAGACGATTCAAACGGATCTTGAGACTATTCATGGTATATTAGTACATAAATATATAATAATATATCCTATTAAAAATGTATAAAGCGTACGTTAGTCATGCAATTTCAATATATTTTATACGCATCTTGAATGTATCTTCTTTTAGATGTCAGCATACATTCTCCGTTATGTTCCCCAGTATATTAAACATACATTCAGTATACATATCTAATATATTTAATGTACAGCTTAGAAGCTATTTATATTTATATATCGCATAAGTTTTTAATCGTATCCAAAATTATACTGACATATCCAACTTTTCGTACAAAATGCATTTAATATATGTTTTATGTATCTTTCGATATATTTTTTATATATTTTATTTCCATGTGGGTATGCAGTACTTTTAATCGTACTAACATTACAAAATTCTACCGTGTGTCTGTACATCGGTTTTTTCAGACTGAAATTAAGCCGGCAGGGTTAGAATATGATGCCGAGACGATATTTATGATTTTTTGGAAACGTTGTCTGTCCGTCTGTCCGTTCGAGCGAAATTGGCTTGAAAACGGCTAAAGCGTTTTTCCCGAACCTTTGCTACGGGCAAAATAAACTCTACGATAATTTGTCTGCACTTTGTTTCATGCGGATCCGTGTATTGAAACCTGAGAAAATGCGACTTTACCATTCGAAGGACAGTTGGCCGCGCGATAGGCGTTCAGCATTTGCAAGGAAGCTCTCCAAGTTGATACTCAATGTGAAACAGTTTCATTAGCTTCGATCGTCATGTGACTCGATTTTTTATATATATATTTTTTTCCCAGCCATGAGATTACGAGTATGCATTAAACTGTATAGAAAACAACTTTTTTTTTAACTACATGGACAACGTATATTTTTAAAAATATTTATTAAAGGCGTTCTTCATGATAGTAATTAGTATATAGGGGGTCAAAAAAGTGGTCGAACAATTAGTTTCTTCGCATGATTTCATAGACATAAGTGATACCCAAACAAAAGCTATTTGTTTGATAGTCCACCAGGTACAGGGATAATCTGGAAATTAAGAATGTTTTTTCACACGGAATAAAAAACTAATGCTAAAAAAACAAGAATTTAAGACCAAAAAAAGGATTCGTAAACTTGTATACTTGTAGACTCGTATACTTGTCTAAAATAAATACATTGTCTATGGAAGTGCGTAGGATTTTTTTTACATTGCATAGTTCATTTGTTATTAACAATTATCCGCCAATTTTTTAGACAAATTTTTCACATTCCAAAAATTAAGGGCGGGGTAAAGTATTAAATTTTTTTTTTTAATTTTAAATGAATGCATAATATATCAAGAATATTGTGTTAAAATTTCAAGTCGATCGGAGTAAAATTGACGAAGTTATGAGTATTTGAGCGTCTATTGCTCCATGCCGTTCTCTTCTGTTCTGCGGTTTTCAAACCGTTTTTCTGAGACTTGTCATATTTGAAGTCCGTGTGCACGATAACTCAAAATCTACTGGACCAATCGCTTTGAAATTTTGCACAGTACTTCTTCACATAATTCACCGGGTATCGTCGAGAGCTTTTTTG
>OZ023317.1:53514669-53532169 GCA_964007375.1 Ophion obscuratus
TTCGCGTTCGGTCTTTCTCTCTCTCTCTAAAGTCCTCCCTTTCGTTATTCCTTTTTGTCTCTCTTCATCTCTCTTGCACTGTCTCTCCCTCCCTTTGTTTTTATTTTCCTACCTCGATTTTAATAGTAATAATAATAATAATAATAATAATAATAAATATAATCAATATACGAACCAAAACCCAAATCAATATTTGCCCGAATAAAAAAATATAATGACTCGTACACCCACAATCGCAAATAATTATAAACTGGAATGAAAAATATTACAAAAAATATTACGAACGAAGTACAGCCGCGCTGTCGCTGAAAAAGCCCGTAATCGGAAAAAATTAGAAGAAGGCCAGTTTTTGACAGGTGATTCTGTAAATGCTGCACTATTCGGTAAATGGTGCTAAGTTGAAGCTTGCCTAAAAATCGGGGTTCGGGTTTTTTTTTAGAGGATGAAGGGGGATGGGGGTGGACTAATGCCAAACTACAACCCCTACAAAGTCGGCGCCGTGAGAGAAAATGTTCAGAAAATCCCGGGCTTTAGTGTCGTCCATAGCGCCGAAGTCGTGGTAGTTCATTTTGGTGGTGAAACATTGGGGTGAAATTTAGAAAAATCAGTTTTAATTCAATAACTCTTTAGGATAGATTCGTACACTTTTTGTTCAAATGGGAACGTTGTAGCTCTTGAAAAGACGCGTCGATCGAGTATTTGATCATCATTCTCCAATAATATCTTCACGCCCAAAAAAATTGTTGAAATACCAAAAGAAATGGTTCATTGAATAACTCAAAAACAATCGATTTTTCGGGTATGGTTTCAATGTACGTAATGTAGAGAATCATTTTCTCTATATCTTCGTTTCTATGGTTCACCCTTGAATTTTGCTTTTTCCAATCCCTCTCGAGGGTTGAAAGTAAAAAATCAAATTCCGGGAAAACTATTGATCGCACGAATTCGCCGCTGTGCAACAATTTGTAGCTTGAACCCTCAGCTACACTTTTATCCACAGCGCCAAACTCGTATCTCTTTATTTTTGGTCCATAGTTTTCCCCGCATTTCATTTTGAATTTTCAACCTTCAAGGGGGGTTGAAAAAAGCAAAATTCAAGGGTGGTCCATCGAAACGAAAATATAGAGAAAATTATTCTCTACATTTCGTACATTTAAACCATCCCCGAAAAATCGATTGTTTTTGAGTTACTCAATAAGCAATTTTTCAAAATATTTCATCAATTTTTTTGGGGCCGAGGATATTATCGAAGAGGGATGATCAAATACTCGATCGACGCGTCTTTTCAAGAGCTGCAAAGTTTCCGTTCAAACAAAAATTCCATGCATTTTTCCTAAACAGTTATCAAATTGAAACTGATTTTTCAAAATTTCACCCCACTTTTTCACCCCCAATTTGAACGTCCACGACTTCGGCGGTGTGGGCAAAAATAAAGCCCGGATTTTTCCGAACATTTTGTCTCCCAGCGCCGACCTTGTAAGGGTTGTACTTTGGCATTAATCGACCCCCATCGATTTTTAGGCAAACTAGGATTTCGCACCCGCGGCATCTATAAAATAACCTGTCAAAAAACTAGCCTTCTAATTCTAATGTTTTCCGATTCCAATGTACAGCACGACTTTATTATTACGTGCCCAAAGCCCAGCAGACCCAAACGAACCCCCAGAAATATTCAGCAGAACTGAAAATGTGACGAACCCTACCCCCATGGAAATTTATATACGCAAAAATATACTGCAAATTTATTTTATTAATCATTGTAATATATGTGAAGTGTATGCCATATATTGGAAATATATGTTGCATATACGTGCCAAATTCGAATTTTCGTAACGTTTTTATATATGAGATGTATATGCGTGGTATTGCTGTATATCAATGTATCATATATCAATGATATATGTAGCATTTACCCTGCATATATATCACATATATTTAGCATATATATGTTGCATACACACTGCATATATACCACATATATACTGCATAAATGGTACATATATGCCACATATATACAGATGTGCGTAGCATATCTGTATATACCGTTTATATGTAATAGTGTACTTTAACTGCAAGTTAAGTTTTTTTTACCTTTAAGTTTTAAGTTTTACTAAGTTTAACTGTAATAGTGTTTATACACAGCATATATTTCTTGTCAGGAATATGTATCGAAAAATAGAATAATACGTATATATTCAGTATATATGAACCAAATATATGACGCATATATGACCCATATATTTTCGATATATTTTTCTGACCAAAAAAATATATACTACGGATAAACACTATATATGACGCATACATTTTTGATATATTTTTCCGACAATAAAATAGATTGAAAATATATCGAAAATATATGCGTCGTATATGCCTTATATGTGCATCGTATATAGTGTTCATCCGTAGCATATATTTTTTTGGTCAGAAAAATATATCGAAAATATATCGGTCATATATGCGTCATATATTTGGTTCATATATACTGAATATATACGTATTATTCTATTTTTCGTTACTATATATGCGATCGATATATATATATGTAGCATATATTTTACATACATAAATTTCCATGGGGGCTAGGGACCTTCATGGCCGCGCGGTCCATTCCCTTCAGCAAATTATTCCAAAACGCACCCCCCGGAGTGAGTTGCCGCTCGTACAGTACATAAGAGATACACGGCCGCGGACGGTCGAGCGTTTTTCCAATACGAACAGGGTCACGCGAATATACTCGGGCGTGAAGCTCGCTCGCAAGGAGGCCGAGTTCTCGCGAGCGCAGCGAGCTAAGAACAAGGGGTGGAAAATGAAAGGGAGCCTCGCCGACGAAATGACTCGTGTGAAAAAAGCTCCTAGCGGACATGGTTGGCAGAGTGGAAGCTCGGGCCGGATATGGCGCGCTTCTTTGTACGCGGAAAATGGCCATTTTGACCGAAAATCGCGCGGAAAAGTGGCAAAAATAAAAGATGAAGAGGAAATGCATTTAATATTGAAAAAAAATAAACACCTCTTTGTGCGTAGTTAAAGAGATATCAGTTTTCCGTATAGTTTAGTACCGACTTGTAATCACGTCACTAGGAAGCAAAAGCATACAAAATTAAGGGCCTATACCAGTGTGAACGCTGAAAATTTGAGTGATTTTCGGGAATTTTTTGGAAGAAAAGTACTCAATGGAATGCTTCGGAAAATTAAGAATATATTTGGCTATATTTGACGTATATTACACAATTTTTTCATAGAAAAATATTGAGATTCAAGCGACTTATAAGCTGCCTTCCGAGGCGCCGAAAAAAAGTTCCTTCACTGCTGACATGATTCGGGCCGATTGAGTGGCTGAAAGCGAAAAAGGAAAAATAATCGTCAAGGGGAGGGTTTCAGCGTGAAAAAACACTTTTTTGCGATTTTTTTTTCATCTGTATGGATAGAGTACATTTATTGAAACCTTTTGTACATTGTTGAGTGTCATTTCAAGAACGTTCCGTGAAATTTGTACGCGAAAATATCCACAATCAAGCCGGTGACAAAGCTTTTCCATGAACGCTAGAAATTATCTGAAATCAAGTACCATTAAGGGCGGGGTAAAGTATTAACATTTTTTTTCATTTTTGTTTCATTTTTTAAATGAATGCATAATATATCAAGAATATTGTGTTCAAATTTCAAGTCGATCGGAGTAAAATTGACGAAGTTATGAGTATTTGAGCGTCTATGGCTCCATGCCGTTCTCTTCTCTTCTGCGTTTTTCAAACCGTTTTTCTGAGACTTGTCATATTTGAAGTCCGTGTGCACGATAACTCAATATCTACTGGACCAATCGCTGAGAAATTTTGCACAGTACTTCTTCACATAATTCACCAGGTATTGTCGAGAGCTTTTTTGTCTTTTTTTAATAATTACTAATTTTTCAACAACAAATTAGCCGATTTGTTTTAGCGAAAATCGGGTTTTTGGCTCCCAAGTGCTACGAAAAATCGAAAAATCGAAAAAAAAAAAATCCTCCCGTCATTACCTCGAGAAACATCTCCTTTAACAAATGCATTTTGATTTTTTTGTTTCAAATGATTCTGTTGCGAGTTATGGTGCACACCGCAAACCAACTTTTTTTCGAGGCGCCTCCGGGGTTTAATTTTCACTCGCTCAATTTTGAATATTTTGCAATGCAAATTTAGGAGAATGTTGTTCAAATGTTACTTTATTATATGTAAATCTTTCAATAAACGAACATTATTCGTTACGCCAAAAAAAAAAACTTAAAAACATGCCTTTTTTCGCCGAATTAACTTTACCCCGCCGTTAAAATTTAGTCAAAGTATCATCAAATCCTCCCCCCAACGGTCTCTGATAATTTTTTTTTACATTTCTTAATTTGTGGTGGTCATGTAAAGTGAAAAATGCGATTTTCACGAAAAATTCCGCCATTTTGGGGGTGGAAAACCTCCTCAATGTAAAAAAAACTCAAAATAACTATTGGGGGAGGTATTTTATATGTAGAAAGTGTGTACCAAGTTTGAAATAAATCGGTCATGTTTAGTGGTTTGGAGAAAAACGCCTTTGAAGATTAGAGAAGTCGGAGTTACAGTGTTAGAGGAGCGGGACTACATAGTCAATAACTTCGAGAGTTTTGCTTTAAGGCGTTACCCCCACTTGTAGCGCAAAAAAGGCCTTTTTCATGAATTTTTTAAAAGAAAACTACAAAACTTTTTTAATCGATCAATATACCATCTTAAAGAACACATCTTGAAGAACTTTCAGTAATTTTTTTATTGAAAAATATTACATTGTTTAGTGGCAAATGGCCGTCAATGAAATAATGTTTTTATATACACGGTTTGCGGTGACCAACATTGCGGCGAAGTGGATCATCTGAAAAAAAATGCGGTTGGATTTAGTCAAATATAAGTATAAACTAGTCTTTAATCGAAGGACTTTAAAAAATATTCATTTTTCACAAAATGGCGGACAGTCAAAGTTAATGGTTCGATTTTAACGAAAAAAAACGGCCGTTTTTTGGCTATAACACGGCCATTTTTTTTCGAAAAAAAAAAATCGAACGATTAAAGACTACATTTTTATGTATTAAATAAGCCTGCAAAATTTCAAGAAGATCGGTTCATTAGTGTTCGAGTAATCTTGGTCACCGACTTCAGAAATGCCATTTTGAGAAAAACGCGTTTAAAGTTTCAATTTCCGGTCGTTTACACAACGGATTCTTCTCTTTCAACGCTCATATCTCAGTCAATTTTGTTCGGATCGACTTGAAATTTTCAGGACATATTCTCAGATACTTATACTTCAAAAAAATGCAATAAAAAAAATCGATTTTTTCAAAATCGCCAGTGGGGGTAGCCCCTTAATTGACTTGAAATTTTGGGATTATATTCTTGAAATGTTTAGCTATAAAAAAGACAAAAAATCGATTTTTCAAAAGTGCAAACCCCTACCCTCCCCTTAAACTGGAAGGTACGTCCTGTATAATAACGTAGGATTTTTGAAAAATATAAAAATATAACAAAATTGCGTAGTTAAATTGCGTAAAAATATAAAAATCTAACAAAATTGCGTTTTTTTCAATGCCAAATCTTCAATTTTCCATCCAATCAAAAAGTATCCTACGCCATTGTAGAGTAAATATATTCAAGAGTACTCAGCTCAAATTTCAAGTCAATCGGATAATTGCTCTTTGAGTTACAATGTCAGCAAATTTGAAAAATCTCATTTCGAGAAAAACGCGTTTGAAGATTTTATTATCGATTTTTGCAAGATAAAATGATTAGAGATACGGCCTTGATATTTTTACAAGATATTCTTGAAAGTATAATATAAACTATCGAAAAAAGCAAAAAAAAAATCGATTTTTTCAAACTTCAACCGTATCACGCCAACTTTGCTCAAACGGACAGACGGATAGACAACATTCCCAAAAAGCAACGAGATATCGTATCAGCATCGTATTCTAACCCTGCAAGCTTAAGGTAGAACGAGCGCGCTTCCTTTATATCTATAGATTTTCTTCAAATTTTAACCAGAAATTGTTCATATCATTGTGCATTTTTGACTGAAATTTCAGAGCAGTCCATTATTTAGATTGGAAGATAATGAAGATAAATTGCAACTTTTAACACTTCAGGGTCTGCATTGTCCGAAAGTCAGGTCACATAATTAGTCGTACCATTCCAGTGTGTTTATACACTTTGGAAAAAAAAAAAAAAAATATGTTTAGATAGCAAACTAGTTAGAGAAAGGGTGAAAAACGTTTGGATTGCCTTTACTATTCAGTTTTGATAAAAACGTTCAGTAAAGACGGAATAATTCTCCGTGAAAAATATTTGTCCCCTATAATAAGAAGACATATGGCACCACGGCAGAACAGTATTGTTTAATATGTCGAGGAAAAAAATTATCGTGTTCCTCAAGTAAAAAACTTTTATCATAAAAAAATATTCGCGTTATGCATATTAATATTTTATATTATTTATGTTGTCTTCATTCACAAGTAAAAGTATTGGTTAATTCTGAAAAAAAAAACTGAAAAAAATGTGAAAAAAATCTTTAAAAATTCTGGCCAATTCTACATAATGTCATGCAATTTTTTTTCCTCTTTAATGACTGGGTGGGCTATTGATTCTATTTTTTTTAATTAAAAAAAAAAAATTGCGAAAAAAGCGCACTGTAGGCCAAACGAAACGCGCGCCCATTTTTTATAAACCCTCATAGTGTTTGATATGTGACACAGGATTTTTGTGATTTTTTTCAGATTTTTAAATTCGGGTGTTAATTTTTTGTTTATGAAAAATATTGTGAAGTCAAATCGTTCGAAAAAAATCTGAAAAAATTCTCGAGTGCCTTTCAGAGATAGTACAATAAAATAAAAAATCGCGGGTCAAATCGGAGAGGTAAAGGGTCAAACCCAGGTCGAATCGGCATGGAATGCCCCATATACATTTTTTTAACTTCATCGACAACCACTACAATTTAATCGTATCAATAAGTTTTATACTCGCACTGTTTGATTTCCCTAAAAAAAAGTCTCCGACCAAACTTCCTCACACGGAGCAAAAGCTTCGAAACCGAAAAAAATCACCCAGCAAGTTTTGCATCCCCTAAAATATTAGTATATATTTTTTTCAACAATGCAACATATCAATATTATCCGGAGCGTCAAAACAATCGGACCGAACCCACGGTTTCAACGGTTGTCCCAAAGGGAGACTTTTTCCCCTGCAATCCCGACGTCGAGCACGTCCGCAGTAGAAAGTTCCGCGTGTGGTCAGACACGGAAAATCCGTCTCCGGACGATGGCGGAGGTAAAAAAAGCGCCAGCCATTAATCACTCGTATCATGGAGCATCGCGTGAATTCCCGCAAGATTTGATCGCCCAGTGTCCCCAGCAGGCCGCGCGTAATTCGAATTTCGAAAGCTCCGCACTGACCCCCGAATCGACGCGTGAGGCAACATTTACCTTTTTCATCGCCGATCGATGGATCTCAGTGGCAAAATATGCACGGAATCTCGCCAATGGGAATAATAGAGCTGCCCGGTTACCAGGTTACGGTTTAACTTTATTATCGGATTATCGAGTGTTTACGTTTAATTAAAACCCGATTGCGGATATGAGATTGGAGGAAGTACACGAGACTCTTTGGTGGTTGCGGCGATAGCGAG
Organism: Ophion obscuratus; assembly: GCA_964007375.1. Classification (NCBI taxonomy): domain Eukaryota; kingdom Metazoa; phylum Arthropoda; class Insecta; order Hymenoptera; family Ichneumonidae; genus Ophion; species Ophion obscuratus. Next base: position 53,522,335 of record OZ023317.1, read on the forward strand.
ATGGAGGGTTGATAAATCTTATAAGCCTGGGTATGCTTCGATATATATTGTAGACCGCACATATATAAATATATATGAGGCCGAAATCGTTAAGGGCTCAAACTTTCGGTACGTCAAAAAACATCGATAATAGAAAAAAAAAGGTAATTTAGATCTACAGTGAACAATAAACAATATTTTGAAACTTACAGAATATTCCTTTTTATAATGTTTTATTTTAATGTATATATATGTTAGGGTGATTCGGTTCCGGGTAACTTTTTTTTTCACCCATCGTGCCCGAAAACCTTTAGTTGGTACCCAAAATCGAAGTTTCGCGAAAGGGGGGTGTTGTCAAAAAATATTTAGAGGTCGCGAATCGAAATTGAAGGTTTCCCATTTGATTAACATTGAAAAAAATGTTTTTCTCATTATTAGTGTTACCATTCCGCGAATTTTGATATCGCGATATTTTCCAAGTGGGTTCTCATAGGAAATATGATACTTTACAATAAAGTTCATTGAGCCATGTCCGTAGATTCGACCGTTTCAGCGGTATCATTATTTCAAGTGAATATTGTATGAAAATATCTATTCAAACGGCTGTAACGCCTAAGCTATTAGATATATCGAAAAATTTCAAATGATAACTATGTAGAGAAAGTAATTTGCTACAAAAACGTCTTATAAGCTGAGCCCGTAAATTCAACTCTTTCTCAGCTATAGGTGGATGAAGTAGAATAAATTTTTTTTTTTGTTTAAAAAAAATCTATTTATTTTTCTTCATCCACCTATAGCTGAGAAAGAGTTGAATTCAACTCTTAAATTCAATAATTTCACTCAAATTAAATTCAATAAATTCAATAAAAAAATTAATAGATTTTTTTTTGTTAAAAAAAAATCTATTTATTTTACTTCAACCACAGCTGAGAAAGAGTTGAATTTACGGGCTCGGCTTATAGGACTTTTTTTGCAGCAAATTACTTTCTCTACATAGTTTTCATTTGAATTTTTTTCGACATATCTAATAGCTTAGGCGTTACAGGCGTTTGAATAGATATTTTCATACAATGTTTACTTGAAATAATGATACTGCTGAAACGGTTGAATTTACGGACACGGCTCAATGAACTTTATTGTAAAGTATCATATTTCCTATGAGAAGCCACTTGGAAAATATCGCGATATCAAAATTCGCGGAATGGTGACACTAATAATGGGAAACATTTTGTTTCCAATGTTAATCAAATGGGAAACCTTCAATTTTGATTCGCGACCTCTAAATATTTTTTGACACACATCTTTTGACACATTTTTTGACCCCTTCCACGAAAGTTCATTTTTGGGTACCAACTAAAGGTTTTCGGGCACGATGGATCAAAAAAAAAAGTTGCCCTGAAACGAATCACCCTAATATATATATTAAGGGGCTATATCAGTGTGACACGTTAAAAAAATCGATTTTTTGCCTTTTTCGACAGTTTATAATTTCACGAATATCCTGTAAAAATTTCAAGGCCGTGTCTCTAATCATTTTATCTTGCAAAAATCGACACTTAAGGAGTAAGGCCACTGTAACGGCCCAAAAAAAAGGTTTTTTCACTAATTTTTTGCTCCCGAAATTGAAGGTATTTGAAAAAAAACTTTTAATGGTGTTATCGGGCATACATTAAACTTTATTATAAATTTTTTTTACAGTAAAAAAAAACAAAATGGCGGTTCCACAGCTATCTTCCCGGGACATGTTTTGCTTCCAGGGCTCCGCGGCACGCAGCACTACTGGTGCACTTTTGAATCTAGAACAAAAAAAAAACCATTAATCTAGAGGGCTATAGCTAGAGAATGTCGATCGGATTTTAAAAAGTATCAATTTTTGTGGATTTGGCGTGCGTTTGAAAAAAAAATTGATTTTTGACGAAAAAAACGGCAAGTTTTTTGTTAATAAAAAATCAATAAATAAAGTTCTTGAAAATTCCGATCGACATTCTCAAGATAATGTAAATGTTCACATCTGGTTAAAATTTCAAGTAAAAAAAAGAAAATTGTTCGAGTTATGCTGCGTGCCATTTTGAAAACATGTCCCGGGAAGACAGCTGTGGAACCGCCATTTTTTTTTTACTGTAAAAAAATTTTATAATAAAGTTTAATGTATGCCCGATAACACCATTAAAAGTTTTTTTTCAAATACCTTCAATTTCGGGAGCAAAAAATTAGTGAAAAAACCTTTTTTTTTGGGCCGTTACAGTGGCCTTACTCCTTAAATCTTTAAATGCGTTTTTCTCGAAAAAAGATTTTTCAAATTTGCTGACATTGTGACTCAAAGAGCAATTATCCGGTTGACTTGAAATTTGAACTGAGTACTCTTGAATATATTTACTTTACTATGACGTAGGATATTTTTGATTGGATGAAAATTGATGATTTGCCATTGAAAAAAACGACCATTTTATAGGCAAGAAAACGGACTTTTTTCATAACTACGCCATTTTGTCAGATTTTGATATTTTTCGAAATTCCTACGTCATTGTACAGGAAATACCTTTCAGTTTAACGACATTCTTCCTTTTTCGGTTTCAGCTAGTCAATCGGCCGGAATCATGTCAGCAGCGGAGGAACTTTTTTTTTGCCGCCTCCGAAGGCAGCGCATAAGTCGCATGGATCTCAATATTTGTCTATGAAAAAATTATGTAATATAGGTCAAATATAGCCAAATATATTCTTAATTTTCCGAAACACTCAAGCAAGTACTATTTCTCCAAAAAATTCCCGAAAATCACCCAAATTTTCAGCGTTCACACTGGTATAGCCCCTTAATTTTAATGTATACCATTCTTTAATTATATCATTTAATTATAACATTTCATATTATTTTATATCATTTAATATCATCTCATGTCATTTAATATCATTTAATTATATCATTCTAAAATAATTTAGCGATTATCCAAAGTGATCGAAAACTTTTGATCGGTGCTGTATATTAATTTCAATATATATGCAGCACCGGTCAAATGTTTTCGGTCACTTTGGATAATCGCAAAATTATTTTACAATGTCACAATTTATTTTACAGAGTTATACGGTATCGTCGTGAACTAAGAAATGAATCGACTAATATTGGTCTAATATAATGTTGCAATTAGACAAAGTGATCGAAAACTTTTGACCGGTAATGTGTATATGTTATAGTTAAATCCATTTTCAGTTTAAACGCGTTTACCCGAGTGAAAGCTAGTTGTTACTCAACTCCTTCGTTACGACTAGTTTTTTTTTCAAATACAAACTAGAATTCCCCGATAAATTCGATTTAATGTTACTTAAAACTCGTCTTAACTAGGAAAAACAAGTTCTAACGGATGGAATTAGTTAAAACTGTTTCCAGATGAGGTCCAAATTCATCGCTTATACGAGACGTTAGAGAACGACTCTTGTGGGTTGGGTGTGTTTGCATTTTTTCTAGTTGAAACTAGTCTAGAATAACATTCAAATTTATTTATTTCTAAATTTTAGTTTTCACTAGGGACAACGCGTTTAAATGAAAAATGGATTTCAACTGTAACACACACACACACACACACACACACACACACACATATATATATATATATGTATGTATGTTAATATATATATATATATATATATAAATATCAAGCCAAAATTATGAAGAGCTTGAATTTTCTGGGCGTCAAAAATATACAAAAAAGAAAAAAATGTAATTCAAAGTTAAGTGAAAAATTATTTTTTTATCTACGGAATATTTGTTTTCATAATTCTTTATTTTTATAGATTTACCTATTTTGATATAAATATTTTAATATAATATAATGATATTCTTCTTATATATATATATATATATATATATATATATATATATATATATATATATATATATATATATATATAAGAAGTATATCATTATATTATATTAAAATATTTATATCAATATAGGTAAATGTATAAAAATAAAGAATTATGAAAACAAATATTTCGTAAATAAAAAAATAATTTTTCACTTATATATATATATATATATATATATATGTATGTATGTTAATATATATATATATATATATATCAAGCCAAAATTATGAAGAGCTTGAATTTTCTGGACGTCAAAAATATACAAAAAAGAAAAAAATGTAATTCAAAGTTAAGTGAAACATTATTTTTTTATTTACGGAATATTTGTTTTCACAATTCTTTATTTTTATATATTTACCTATTTTGATATAAATATTTTAATATAATATAATGATATTCTTCTTATATATATATATATATATAAACGTATATAGGAACCGTGAGTCACTTTTTTTTCAGCTGCGCAGCGAGAAATCTTATTGAGAGCGAGAGGCAAGAAGAAGAAGTGTACGTGCCCAAACTTTCATGTTCCAAGAACTTTCCTTATTTTTCATTAGCTTTTTATTTGCGAATCACGTAGATACGAGTTATAAAAATAAGGAAATTTCTTCCAACCTACAAGTGTGGTGCACGAACACTGTCCTTTTCTTTTTTTTTTATCTCCTGTACTCTCAATGAGGGTTGCTTCTCGCGTTGCCCAGAAAATTTAGACCAAAAGTTCCAATAGACTTTCGTTCAGCTGGCACACACGCTCGCTCGGTAACCCGAGGCTGATCGTCAATTTTTCTTAAACTTTTTTTCCATCGGTTCATATTTTTACAGCTACTTATATATGTATATATATATATATATATATATATATATATATATATATGCGTGAACGTAACAACGTTCAACCGAGACACGTACAGAGAATGTAAAATGTGGAACTGCAGAGCAAAAGTTGCCCTATAAGTCCGGCATAAGCTCCAAAGCAATGTAGGCTAATCAGAGATTTCCACCGGGTCTTTCTCTCCCTTTTTTCTTGTCCTCTTGCTCCCTTATACTTTTTTCTAAATCTCTTTCTCCCCCTCTGTCTGTCTGCCTGTCTATTTCTCTCTCTCTCTCTCTCTCTCTCTCTCTCTCTCTCTCTCTCTCTCTCACTCACTCTTTGTGCGTCCACCTCTTACGTTTTTACCCTCCACTTCCTTGCCCCTCCGACGTTTTTCCACAATGCTTCTGTTCTCGAAACTTGTCTCGCCATCCCTGGCGTCGACGTCGTCCAAATCCAGAGCTTGCGACACCCCCCCCCCTCCCTCTCTCAATTCAACCCTCGAGCTCATACTTTCGTACACGTTGGAATAGTCAGACAGCGCGGAATGATGGAGGCAGGGGGGATGAAAAAAGGTGGCCATCAAAAAAAGAGTTTAGAGCAGATATGGCAGCAGTAAAAGGGGCAAGGGGACGTTGGTGTAGAGCACGGTAGGGAAGCTCGCGAAACTCGGTCTTTTATATTCTCTCTCTCTCTCTCTCTCTCTCTCTCTCTGTCTCTCTCTTTCTCGCTACAGTCTCTTTTTTTCCACTCGAGGCTTCCCTTTTCCTTGTACGAGTTCCATCGCGTGGATACTGTACAGCGACGAGGTACTCTCCGGGGACGCGTTTCGTTCGATCCACGCGCGATTTATGAAGCATGATATATACCCGCGCGGCTCTTCACGTCGAATATCCATTCTCGAAAAAAAAAAAAAAATGTACTCGCAGCTCGTATTTCGCGTTCGCGTATCGGAAGAAGCAAAAAATGTATGTATACATATATATACAGCTGATATTGTAAAATTGCAGTATTCGTCTGTACATTGGTTTTTGCAGACTCCAATTACGCTGGCAGGTTTAGGATACGATGCTGAGACGGTATCTATGATTTTTGGTAATGTTGTCCGTTGTTGTCCGTCGTTCCGTTTGAGCGAAGTTGGAGTTAAAACGGCTGAAGCTTTTTTCCTGAGCCTCTGGTACGTGTAAATTCAGCGCTACGGAAATTTTCCTGCACTTTGTTTCGACCGGATCCGTCAGGTGGAACCTGACAAAATGCGATTTTGCTTTTTGAAGGGGAGTCGGCCGCGCGTAACTCGGTTAGCATTTGCAAGGAAGCACTTCGAGTTGATACTCAATGTAAAATAGTTTCGTCAGCTTCGATCGTTATCGGATTGAATTTTCTATGTATTTTTCTTTTCTGGTGATGAGATTGAGAGTATGTACTGAATAATATAGAAAACGAGTGTTTTATGATGACGTTTGCATATAAGCCTGCGAAAAATTAGCTTATATATGAGTAATTATGTACGAGTGCATTTGTTAGAAATAAATGTCCATTCACGCAGCAATATCAGTTTCGATGAAACTAAAAGTCTACTTCCCGTTGTGACGTTTCGATGGAGCGCGTGAAGATTGCGCTTCTTCGCAGCATTATCCTGTACAATTGCCACAAAGGACGAGGGAAAAATAGGCGAGATAGCGTACGGTACGAGGTTGAAAGGGTCGCGGTACTTTTTCTCGTATTTAGCGGACAGGTACGTACTCTGTAGCACCGTTCTCGGGACGAGTAGACGCGAGCTTTGTGATCAATGGGAAAAGTTACTAACGACGGACGTGATAATTGAAGGGCTAGTTGCACCGCAACGAGAGGAAGCAGAATGAGAGAATAGTGCGCTTCTCTTCCCTGTTATTTCTTCCTTCATCTTGACAGTCCGAATTGCTCGCGACCGCATCAGCGTAACATTTGAAGATCCGATTTGCAGATAATGGCGGTTTCCGGTACACGACTACTTTTTGCTTCCTTTGCTTTCTGGCTTTCTTCTCTTTCTTCTTTCTCCTTCACTGTGCAACGAACGGGTGGCTGCAATTTATATTAAAGACGGAGGGTAATAAAGTAAGTGAGGGTAAGTGAGTGAGACTAAGTGAGAGTGAGTGAGTGAGAGAGAGTGAATGAGAGTGAGTGAGTGAGTGTGAGTGAGTGAGAGTGAGTGAGTGAGAGTGAGTGAGTGAGAGTGAGTGAGTGAGAGTGAGTGAGTGAGAGTGAGTGAGTGAGAGTGAGTGAGTGAGAGTGAGTGAGTGAGAGTGAGTGAGTGAGAGTGAGTGAGTGAGAGTGAGTGAGTGAGTGAGAGTGAGTGAGTGAGAGTGAGTGAGTGAGAGTGAGTGAGTGAGAGTGAGTGAGTGAGAGTGAGTGAGTGAGAGTGAGTGAGTGAGAGTGAGTGAGTGAGAGTGAGTGAGTGAGTGAGAGTGAGTGAGTGAGAGTGAGTGAGTGAGAGTGAGTGAGTGAGTGAGAGTGAGTGAGTGAGAGTGAGTGAGTGAGAGTGAGTGAGTGAGAGTGAGTGAGTGAGTGAGTGAGTGAGAGTGAGTGAGTGAGAGTGAGTGAGTGAGAGTGAGTGAGTGAGAGTGAGTGAGTGAGAGTGAGTGAGTGAGAGTGAGTGAGTGAGAGTGAGTGAGTGAGAGTGAGTGAGTGAGAGTGAGTGAGTGAGAGTGAGTGAGTGAGAGTGAGTGAGTGAGAGTGAGTGAGTGAGAGTGAGTGAGTGAGAGTGAGTGAGTGAGAGTGAGTGAGTGAGAGTGAGTGAGTGAGAGTGAGTGAGTGAGAGTGAGTGAGTGAGTGAGAGTGAGTGAGTGAGTGAGAGTGAGTGAGCGAGAGTGAGAGAGCGAGAGTGAGTGAGCGAGAGTGAGTGAGCGAGAGTGAGTGAGCGAGAGTGAGTGAGCGAGAGTGAGTGAGCGAGAGTGAGTGAGCGAGAGTGAGTGAGCGAGAGTGAGTGAGCGAGAGTGAGTGAGCGAGAGTGAGTGAGCGAGAGTGAGTGAGCGAGAGTGAGTGAGCGAGAGTGAGTGAGCGAGAGTGAGTGAGCGAGAGTGAGTGAGCGAGAGTGAGTGAGCGAGAGTGAGTGAGCGAGAGTGAGTGAGCGAGAGTGAGTGAGCGAGAGTGAGTGAGCGAGAGTGAGTGAGCGAGAGTGAGTGAGCGAGAGTGAGTGAGCGAGAGTGAGTGAGCGAGAGTGAGTGAGCGAGAGTGAGTGAGTGAGCGAGAGTGAGTGAGTGAGTGAAAGTGAGTGAGTGAGAGTGAGCGAGTGAGTGAGTGAGAGTGAGTGAGAGTGAGTGAGAGTGAGTGAGTGAGAATGAGTGTGAGAGTGAGTGAGTGATAGAATGAGTGAGTGATCGAGTGAGAGAGCGAGAGGCAGTGAGAGTGGGTGGAGAGTGTGTGAGCGAAAAAGGGAGAGAACTTAAGGCTTCCGTAGGCACAGATCACTCTGTCGCTATGTGTATACTTGTCTCGGAACGAGGGCAAGGTACATTTCACCCGCACGGACCCCGCACCAGGAGTGTGCCGGGTCAGCACATAGACATATATATAGGCAATTCCAGGTCAAAGTAATATGACGATAACTCGCAAAATGTATTATTGTTTGATCTAAGATGTGTAAATAAAAATGCAACTGTAAATTCGAGTAAAAATTATGTGTTTCGTCATAATTACTGCAACGACATGTTTAATGTAACACTTCTTAGTTCATACAATTTGTAAAAACTCATGTAATTATATCTAATTGTTTAATATTATTTATCAATCCATTTATTTCGTTAAATGATGATTTTTTACTTCAAGACGCAACTTTGACGCGCTGGTACTTTGAAAATTCCATCGTTGTAAATCGCCCAATTTTTTTAGCAATACCTATGTCTATTGGAACGATATATGCCAAGTTCCAGATTTTTCAAAATACTTTTTAGGTGGGGGCAAAAAGAAGTGTAGTAGATCCGAGTTTCCATTGAAATTAAATGGGAAAATTCACGGCCTTAGCGGGAGTACTTTGAGTTGGCCTACAGGCTCCAGCTTCAGCGTTCTTTTTTATTTATTTATTTGAAAACTTTTTCCGCCTTGTCCGCAAGGAAAATTCGAAAACACCCCAAATAAGGACCACCCTAATATATATATATATATATATATATATATATATATATATATATATATATATTAGGGTGCGCGCGCGTGTGTGTGTGTGTGTATAAATATAGTAGGGGCGATATTACCGAGCTTGCAGGGAACAATTTATCGTATAAAGTAAAAAAATATGACAAAAATGTATGGAAAATCCAAAACATTTTAAATAAACCACGTATGCAAAATATTAAAAATATAAAACTTTAAAACGTCCAATGGATGAAACGTATAAGCAAATATATTATACAAATGTATATAACGAATGTAGCAGGGTTCAGTCGAGCGGTCTCCGCCGATTCGGCCTGGAATTCGCTGTATGAATGAATATAAGAGTAGCCGCGGCCGTGGTGTGTAGTACAAGTAGTTTTTCCACCGAGGTCACGTCCCGGGTTCGCGAAACGAGATTCGGAAAAGCGAAGGCTGACGGAAATCCGTGTAGAAGCGAGGGACATGGGACATGAGGGGAAAAGAAAGAGAGGGAGAGAGAGAGAGAGAGAGAGAGAGAGAGAGAGAGAGAGGGAGAGAGAGAGGGAGAGAGAGAGGGAGAGAGAGAGCTGGTGATACGAAATGCTACGTTGAAAACTTGGAAACGGCGATGTTACCGATCGATTTGATATCCAACCGCGATCTTCTTCGCAAACTCGAAAGGAAAATGAAAAAAAAACCGTTCTTCAAATTTCATTGAAAAGCATAAATGTGAATTTTATTTAGAGGAATACCGCGAAATTTCATTTCAAAGCAATACATTTCAATTTCATTTTAAATATCTTTAAATATTATTTACAAACAAAAATACCATCAAATATTAATTTAAAAAATACTTCTCTATGTTGTTTAACGGAAAATCTTCAAATTTTGTTTTGAAAAATACCTCTAAATGTCATTTGAAAAAAATACATTTCAATTTTATTTATAAGTAATAGTTTAGAAAATTATTTCAAAAAGTACCTCCACATATTATTTTAAAGAAATATATTTAAATTCTATTTAGAAGGAATAGCTTTGAAAATGATTTTTCCTAGATCCTTCAAATTTTATTGAAAA
>OZ023317.1:53537169-53607982 GCA_964007375.1 Ophion obscuratus
TCCAAAGATTCAAATGGCAAATCGCGCTCATCGCGAGATTTTGATGTGAATTAAAAAAAATTCACATCAAAATCTGTGAATGCAAATGTATTGACAAGAAATTATAAATACAAAAAAATTCACAAAATTAGTTGTGAATTTTTTCGTATTTAAGACAAATTAAAATCAAATTCAAAATGATTAGATTAAAATTTGCGCCAAAAGTGAGTTCGTACGTATTTTGAAAGAAAACATTGCCTCGAGGCAAAGAAATTTTTGTACATAACTTTTTGTGCGAACATTTCTTTGCCTCAACACAATGTTTTCTCTCAAAATATGTTTACACTTGTGGTGTAAATTTTAAAATAACTGTCGTGAATTCGATTTTTATTTTCTTCAACTTGAGGAAATTCACAACTCATTTTGTGATTTTTTTCATATTTATAATGTAATATTTGAAACTCACAACTTTTTTTGCAAAAATTTCTTTGCCTCGACGAAATGTTTTCTCTCGAAATACGTAAGAACTCACGGTTGGTGTAAATTTTAATCTAATCATTGTGAATTTGATTTTAATTTGTCTTAAATACATGTTTATACCCACCGACATGTCGGTGGGTATAAACAGAGACTTATTCACCAAAACCGGTATCCCGGTTAGAATCCAACTTGCATCAGTAACGGAATATGTACGACGACGATGGCATAATTTTGAAAATTTTGGCATCACGTGTATTTTCGGTATTACTATGTAATTCCTATCTATAGATAGGAATTTTATAGATGGGAATCTATAGACAGAAACTCCTATCTATAGATAGGAATTCCATAGTGATACAGAAAATACACGTGACACCAAAATTTTCAAAATGATGCCATCGTCGTCGTACATATGCCGATACAAGTTGGATTCTAACCGGGATACCGGTTTTGGGGAATCCATGACAAATCCTGATCGGGATTTGTTCGGACATAGGGTATCCCGGTCAAAATTTCTGCACGGGGGGTTTCTCTTAGGATAATGAGAGGAGGTTCGCGGAAAAATTTCAGCTCGATCAGAGGAGTATGCTTTTCGGAACATCACCCAAAACGAGCGAGTTATTTTCACAGCCTAAATGGACGAAAAAACTTGTCGGTGAACTTTAAGGGAGACTTTGTCCTTGGAGTGCCACATTTGAGGTGTTTACATTTTATTTTTTTAAAAGGAAACGAGTTAAGCTTTTTGAGTGCAGTTTTTTTTCTTGCTTTTATTCATGATATACAGAACGTTAAAAAAATTTTTTTTGAAAAAAAAACCAAAATGGCGGCCGTTGAAGCTCCGCGAAAACAGGTCCTCAAGTCGCGGGAGGTAAACGGCTGACATCACTGCCCCCTCTTCGTTGATCTAAAACACAAATTCAAAGCATATTATCAATCTGTAACCCTCTGGTCATGGAATGACGGATGGGTTTTTCGTTTAGTACAAATTTCGGAAAATGGCGGCAATTTAAAAAAAATCGAATTTTCGCGTTTTTTTCGCATAAAAAGATAAATAATAAATGCAAAAATGTATCTATCGAAAAAACGATCCGTCATTCCGCGAAGACATATTTTCTGAGTATGCTCTCCAAATTTCAGTTCGATATGTTAATTACACCGGTCAGGAGAATGTCAGCCATTTAAAAAAACGTGTTTTCGAGAAAAACGCGTTTAAAGTTTTGTAATGTGTTTACACAAATGTGTTTATAATTACCGCTAATCGGCAATGCCTGGTCCACAGAGGCATCCCTCCTCTTCTTCTAGCTGCTCATGTTGAGCCGCTAACACCTCCCGCTGCAATTTCAAGGACAAAGTCTCCCTTAATGTCACGAGTAAAATTATCGGCATAAAAGTAAGGAACGAACAAACGATGGATTCTGTAAGTGTTAGGACTGCTAAGTGGGTATGGCGCACGACACTAGAACGCAAGACGTACCCGATCCCGATGTCATGTAAAAACTTGAACAATGCAGAAAGCGTTTTTAATGCAATTATTCTATCGACATGGACATAAGCAAAGCATTGAGACGAAAACGTTTCCTACAAAAGTTGCATAGTTCGAAGGTGGTCATCGAGTGGTGGTTGCAAGGGCCAGCCAGGTGGACGAGCTTCGGAAATTTCATTTCCATTTATTAAAATGGGATCACTATTTTGTTTTTAGTATTTTTTTTAAAGAATTTAGTAATAACTTGACACACCAAACTTGACGCAAGATGATCGATCAAGATTTAGTATTGAAAATCGATAAAACAAAAATTTCGATGTTTTATGTGCCAATACTTATTCCTATGAAGGTGCACAAAGTGATGACCACCACTTTGAATGCGCACTCGCCATCTGATTCGCATTGATTGTATTGTCTTATTAATCACGTCAGTCTGCATTAACGAACAGTCTCTAACTGAAGTTTTGATAGTTTGATACTAAGCAAAATCCCTGAAAGTCTTTGCTAACATTATTCGCAACTAAGAATGTTATCAACTGGTTTTTGGAAAGCAGTGAGAAGTTCGTGATTTCCATGATAAATGTGTCATATCTTCAATGAAAAGTACTACGATAGAATTTCCTGCTGTCAGTACACATTCAAATTTTCCGCAAGATGTTTTTTTTTTTTTTTTCATCAAGAGCAAGTTGATTTGATGCGAATGAGATTGTCAGCGTGAATTGAAAGTGCTGGCTATCGCTTTGAGAACCTTTTGTAGATCCAAGCGTTTGCACCGTTTTTTCAATCGATTCTAGGCTCAAAATATTGAAATTTCTTTTTCATCGTTTTCTTGAAAATATTACATCTTAATTGATCATCTTGAAATTTGGTTCGTAAACGCATTTCTAGTTCCTCAATAACATTTGGAAGAAAAAAACAGTGGTCTCACTTAAGCAAATGGTGGTGAGCTTGAAATCTTCGAAGCGCCTTCATCTGGATGAACCTCACAGTCACCACTCGATGGCCCTCTTCGAGTGGTGCAACTTTTGTAGGAAAAGTTTTCCAACGTTGTGGAAATAATACGTTGATACGTTGGGATACGGTGGGAAATATTACTACTGCGAATAGTTGTTTCCTCATCCTGTATACAGGGCGATTTTTTTTTATCTTGAGACCGCTAAATGTCTCGAACAATAAGCCTTATACGATAAAAATGTTCCAAATAAACGTTCAATAGTTTCCAAGGGGGAGTTTAAGGGACAACACCACTGTGACGGCTTCAAAAAATCGATTTTTTGAAAACCATCTGGAAAAATCTAAAATACATTTTACGATTAAGATGCCGTTGCACTCAGGTCGAAAAAATAATTATTTTCGGAGATATTGAATATTTTGTGGAGCGGTGCAGCGCTCCGTGACGCTCGGGGTCCCGCGCAGCTGCGGGCCTCAGGGTCGGCAGGTATACCGGGCCTTTCCCAGGTCCTGCAGGTCTTTCCCAGGTATTCTTTTGTCTCCCTTCACAAAAACCGGCTATTGTTATAAATATAGTTTCGAAAAAAAGCCATAGGTGGCGATAATTGAAAAATGTTCAAGTCGTCAATCGTCAATCGTCGATATTGCAGCTGATATCGCGGTATTATTATTCAATGATGGCCTGAGAAGCCTCATGAAAGTTTTGGAGACGTTGGGGATAACTATCGGCCCAAATTGTTTCAATTTTTGCGTTGAAACCGACGCAGCGCGGATCGAGCTGGCGGAGCGCTCGCTCACAGACGCTGCAAAAGAGGCAAGAAGAGCCTCTACAAGTTCGAGAAAAGATGCTAGGGACAATGATTTGCTTCTTGAAGGCCAGTTATATGGTGCCGGCATCGCTGATTAAAGGTAAACAATTTTTTTTCCAATTTATCGCATAAATTAACAAACCTAAAACTTTGAACGCGTTTTTCTCAAAACCACTTTTTTGGGTGCGGCACGCAGCAGAACTCGAGCAATTTTTATCCGATCGACTTCAAATTTGGACTGCATCAATAAAACTAGATTATCTAAAGAAGTACATAGGATTTTTTCGATATCTCAATAATAAAAAAAGTTATAGCCTATTTTCGACGAGAAATTTTGCTCGAAAATCGTCCTTTAATTTCAAAAGCGTGCTTATTTTTTAAAAATCAATATTTTTTCAAATCCCTATGTACTTCTCTTCAAAATATCATATTATTAACGAAAACACTCGGTATTTTTTTTCAGATCGACTTTGAAGAGAGTTCTGCTGCGTGCCGCGAACCACTGCAGAGGCAACAGTACCTGACGCGGGAGCTTCCCCAGCGTCACCATGGGGCGTGAAAAATTTGAAAAATATTTTTTATGTATCTTCAATAAACAACGAACGAAACAAAATAATTTTTTTTCGAATATCTCTTTTTTTTCCCACAAAAAAAATTCTTGAAAAATGGCAAAAAACAGGGGGTCACAGTGGTGTTGTCCCTTAATCCTACAGAAATTAACCGCTTGCCGGCCCCCCTGGGTATGGGGCGAGGAGGAACTTTGAAATCTTAAATGGGAACTCCTACTTTTCATTACAGATTCAAATTATACATTAAAAAATACGTAACTTTTGTCTGAACTTTTTTGTTTTTAATTCGGGATAGATGGCGCTGCACTCGGTGAAGACTGGGCAACTTTCCTTTTCTTCAAGGGAAATCCCCTATGTTTTACTGCATAATGGAGCTACGTCGAAGAAAAGTAATTTTTGTCGGAAACATGTTTTTTTTTTGAACTATCGTAAATATCAACTATAATTTTGTATCCGTTCTTAGCTTTACCCAGGATTAAGAACGTGGACCTGACGCAAATTTAATCCCTTTGGGGTGCTTCATTATCGTGAGTCCCCTTGCCTCTCACATTCGGGGTGTTTGATTATCGTGAGTCCCCTCGCCTCTCCCCATTTAATTCAATAAGTGTTCAAACTAATGACCTTCAACTTCGATGCATTTATTGATCCGTACTTCGAATGATTGTACACAACTCAAAAGTTTGTTCGCTTTAATGTTTGCGCAAGCATTTCTGATTCGTCCAATCATGTTTTCACGAGTTGTTGGCACTTGTTGATAAACTACAGTTTTTAGGAGACCCAACAAACAAAAATCTGGCCAATGTATCGTTCCGCCTCTACCAATTTAGCGCCATTTATCCCGAATTAAGAAAAAAGTTCGGACAAAAGTTACGTGTTTTTTTATGTATAATCTGAATTTGTAATAAAAAGTAGGGGTTCCCATTTAAGATTTCAAGGTCCCCCTTGCCCCAACCCCAGGAGGGGCGGCAGGCGGTTCATTTCTTCGGGATTGAATTGCCCCTTGGAAACTATTGAAGGTTTGGTTGGGACATTTTTGTCGTATAAGCCTTATTTTTCGAGATATTTAGCAGTCTCAAGATAAAAAATCACCCTGTATACAGATGGATACCCACACACTAATGGGTGTCTCAAAATGACCAGACATGTTAATTTATTAATGAAACGTATTATTCATTTAAAAGGGACGAATATTTTAATATTGATGTAAGGTACAAATATGGAGGATATGTGTGGAACACGATATCCGATAAATGGCCGCCTCGTCCCTGTTTGCAAACGTTGACTTTTTTGACGAAATTTTTGAATAACATTTTGGCACAATTGCGGAATAATTTAATTAATGGTGCGTTCAATTGCTTCCTTGAGCTCCCGAATGGTATGTGGATCATCGGCATACACTTTGCCTTTCAGAAAAGCCCAAAGAAAGAAGTCCAATGGCGTCAAATCGCACGATGTTCGGGGCCAATTGACATCGCCGCGGCGCGTGATAACAAGACTGTGAATCTTCGTCTGTAATAATTGCATTATTTCGCCCGCAGTGTGGCAGGTTGCGCTATTTGTTGAAAGAGCATGTCTTCCAAGTCCATGGCGTTTATGCCATTTATCAGATATTGTGCTCCACACATAACCTCCATGTTTGTACCTTATATTGAAATAGAAATATTCGTACTTTTCATATAAATAATACGTTTAATTAATAAACGAATATGTCAGATCATTTTGAGACACCCTATATATATATATATATATATATATATATATATATATATATATATATATATATATATATATATATATATATATATATATTGAAAATGATGAAAAATCACTTTCAATTGATCCGCGAGTTCTTGTTGACTTTGAGCATCATCTTCATCCAATAAGGCTTGCAATTCGTTGTCAACGAACTTTTTCGGTGGTTTCTCACGCTCTACGTTTGTCACGTCAAAATCACCACTTTTAAATTTTTCGAACCGCTCGAAACACTGTGTTTTACCAAAAGCATGTTCACCGCAAGCTTCGACAAGCATTTGATGCGTTTCTGCAGCAGTTTTCTTCAAATGATCACAAAAAACCAATGCTGTCCGCTAATCGTAGTTCGTAGGCACAAAACTCGACATGTTTAAGGTAGAAAAATATAGCGGGGTAGGGAACTTGGGTTGTTGTGTGTTGAAAATCTTTGTCAGCTGTTAGACGGAGATGATGGCGCTGCAGAAGCGGTCTTACGGTCCCTGAACTGATGGCTAGCACCGTCTATATGGTAATTCCGGTTTCATACTTCTACACCTGGTATATATTACAATTATATATATACCTGGTATACATTACAAATATATATATACACATCAATATATATATAATATATATATATATATATATATATATATATATATATATATATATATATATATATATATATATCAACGGTGTCTCAAAATGACCTGACATTTTTGTTTGTTAATTAAACGTATTATTTGAACAGTACGAATATTTTTATCTCAATATGAGGTACCAACATGGAGGATATACAGGGTGTCCCATTTTAATCTTACACTTGAATTTTCCCGAAAAATATTGGTCGGACGAAATATTGTGTAGAACAAAACTTCTAGGGATTGAAGGGGGACGTTTGAAAAAAATTTATTTCAGGAGCCAAAATTCAAAATGGCGGCGTTAGAAAGGCTGACATGTTTTTTTTTCAAACGGAAACATAACTTTTTTTTTATTGCCAAAAAATTTGTCAGCTGAAAACTAAAAACTTTTGTTGAAAAAATTTTTTGATAAAGTTCATAGTTTTCAAGTGAGAACATCATTTTCAATTTTTTTAGATGTATCCAGGATTTGTGTGTGTGTGTGTGTGTGTGTGTGTGTTTTTCTACCCATCGTGATCAAAGTTCGTCAAGGATTTAAAGAAACACGTTTTTGGGCCTGAAAATGGCACAAACGCTATTAAAATGGAAAAAAACTATTTTTCATCGATTTTCCTCCAAAATTTTCTCATGAAATATCGTCCAAATTTGAAAAGAAAAAAACAAAAAAAAACAAAATTTTCAACAAAAAAATTTGATTCTTTTTTTGTTCAAGTGGTCATACATTCGAAAATACAACATTGAGCGGCTTGCCGTGAGACATTTAGTCTAATTGTCCCTACCACCGGCATTTGCGTTAGCCAAAGCGTAGGAGGTTGCATGGCTGATGGCATGAAAATGATGTTCTCACTTGAAAACTATGAACTTTATCAAAAAATTTGTTCAACAAAAGTTTTTAGTTTTCAGCTGACAAATTTTTTGGCAATAAAAAAAAGTTGTTTCCATTTGAAAAAAACATGTCAGCCTTTGTAACGCCGCCATTTTGAATATTGGCTCCTCAAATAAATTTTTTTCAAACGTCCCCCTTCAATCCCTAGAAGTTTTGTTTCACACAATAGTTCGTCCGAGCAATATTTTTCGAGAATATTCAGGTGTAAGATTAAAATGGGACACCCTGTATATATATATATATATCCTCCATATTGGTACCTTATATTGAGATAAAATATTCGTACTTTTCAAATAATATATATATATATATATATATATATATATATATATATATATATATATATATATATATATATATATATATATATATATATATATATATATATATATATATATATATATATATATATACAGAACCGACATGGGCGATCGGGGTTCGGCTCCGGCGGTGACTGGTTAGCGGTGCACCGGCTAGCGCATCAGCCATTCAGCGGAAGGCCAATACACTCACACCTTGGTGCAGATACTTGAGTAAAAAATGTCCGTACACAAAAGAATCAGAAAAATATGGAGTCGCCGGTACCGGGTACGGATTTTTCACAGTTTCCCCGTACCCTTGGTAAATGCGGTATAATGCATCTCAAGACGGCTTTGCACGGAACGAAAGTTAGGTTAGATCAGGGAAGTGCCGATAGGGAGCGATAGGAAATGCAACTATTGGGAAGGGTAATACGCAAAAACCCGCAAGGGTATAAGATGGAGCTCAGGAAGAAAACATGTAAATACACACACACCTAATTTTAATTTTCTCTCTCTCTCTCTCTCTCTCCCTCTCTCTCTCTCTCTCTCTCTCTCTCTCTCTCTCTCTCTCTCTCTCCTCCTCTATTGCTCTTGACGCTCGTCGTCTCTCATCGTCATTTTTCTCGTTCACTTTGCCACACGGCGAATGTTCTATATGCGCGGGACATGTATGCACCAGAGTGCAGTAAAGCGCGATGACGAGAGATAGTTGAGAGGGAGAAGGAGAGAAAGAGAGAGAGAGAGAGAGAGAGAGAGAGAGAGGGAGTGTAACTGAGCTATATAGGACGATAGTTCAAGTGGATGATGTGAATTCTCTCGGCGAGTGGTCTCTCTCTTTCTCGCTACCAGTATGTGCACGTGTTGTGTGTATGAGCGTGTGCGTGCATTCGTGTGTGTATATATGCATGTGTGCATACAGACTCTGACGTCAGTACTGTGTGTAATCTTTTTCGTATGCATGCTCTTCTTGTTGCATTGCTCGAATATATACGTTTTCTCCTCGCTGGTTCGCTTTTCCGCATTTTTCAACTTTAGTCACCTTTTTTCGCTTCTCTTAATCTCTCTCTCTCTCTCCCTCTCTCTCTCTCTTTCTCTCTCTGAACTTCTCTCTCGTAGAGCAAAATGACCAATTTTACACATCTCTTCCACATGATGTGTATATATGTGTGTGTGTGTGTGTGTGTGTCTCTTCAAAGTTCGTTTTCATTTTTCATGCTCTCGCAAGCGCGTCCATCGTAAGCTCGAGTGCTTGCTGTTGCGTGGGCGTGACGCTACGGCATTTTGCGTTGGCGTTTCGGGGTCGTTTCTCTCAAAATCTTGGAGAACACCCGCCTAAATTGTGGAGGCACATTATCATCTATCTTTGACCTATCCTCTGGTCCCCCTTGCGATAATTACAGCGTTTATATGTATTAATGTGTGTAAATTTATATATATATATGCGTACGTACAAATACGCGCGACTAATCATGATCTCCGACCGAAGACCCATTATGACACGAGCGTTATCATCTAAACGGCGGCGACCCGGCACAATTATATTTGGGTGCGTGTGCGAGGGTATGCATTAATATACACACACACACACAAGCTGACACTTATAAGGTGGCCGTGTGTTTTTAAGGATCCGATTCGGAGATTTCGCGTCCGAGATAAATACGATATTTAATGGTTTTTCAAGTCCTTTAAAAAAAATACACCGTATTCTTGGGACGAGTAGTATTTACAAAAAAAAACTGAGCTTGCTGGAAAAAAATTAAATTCCATTCAGTTCAGCAGAATAAAATAATCAAATTCCGAATACGAAAGTTCGAGAAACTTTTTTGTACGGAATTAAATTCCATTAATGCACTTTTAAATCTTAAAGCATCTTTGATGATTTTTGTTCTCGAGTACGGGATGCATAAGCAAATTTTCCAGGAGGATTAGGATTTCAATTATCCTCATTCTGCCCCGCTGAAAGTGAATTTTTAATTTTTTTTCTAGAATGCTATTTTTTTTTCGGTAAATACAGCTCATGACGAAAATACGATATATTTTTTTTCGAACTTTCGACCCTCAAAAGATCCATGGTCGCCTTATAATTTTCGACGTTAAACCTAACGTTAGGTTACGTTGTGTGTAGGTTGGATAGGTTAGCGCTGGCAAACGAGGAAAAGGAAACAAAATGAAAAACAAGAATTATGACACCTTTGAGTATAAGTATAATAGTATATAGTATATAGTATAAGTATTAGTATAAGTATAAGTATAAGTATAAGTATAAGTATAAGTATAAGTATAAGTATAAGTATAAGTATAAGTATAAGTATAAGTATATAGTATAAGTATTAGTATAAGTATTAGTATAAGTATAAGTATACGTATAAGTATATAGTATAAGTATTAGTATAAGTATAAGTATTATAATATATGTGTATAGTATAATACTTGTTAAGAATATGGTGGTTAAAATTTCATAAGGATCGGTTAAGTAGTTTCGAAGATTTTATCAACAAGCCGTCGAAAAACGTTGTTTCGAGAAAAACGCGTTTAAAGTTAGTTTGAGTTACGTAAATACATAAAAAAACATTTTTCGAATGTATTTCGAAAGTGTATTCATTAAGTGTAACAACTTTTATATCAATATCTATAATATAAACCTATCAAAATATTCACGAAAATGGCTTTTTTTATCGTCCAAAGTGAGAATACCTATTTAAGGCACTACACCACGGTAAAAAAAAAGTTTTGCCCATTTTTTTGTCATTTTCTGCAAGATACATTTGTCAAGAATGCTGTCGGCAAATTTTTACAAGAAATTTGTAAAATTGCCGGAGATACAGCATTTTATGTGAAACCGTTCGAAGCGCACGACCGCGCCGAGCGGCAGATGTGCGTCTTTGAAGGCGTTTTTCTCGAAACTAGGTTTTTCAACCTGGTTGACGACATATTAAAAAAACTATTAATTCGATTTGCATGCGCCAAGTCTTAAACTGTTCGGAAATCCAGTCTCCATGGCACCACGTAGGGATTTTTTTTACAAAGGGATTTTTTTTACTCCTACTTTTTTTACGAACGATGAAAATTTTCCCTGAAAATCGGATATAAAATTCGCTGGTCAGCCATTTTTTTTTAGATATTTAAATCTCCCCGAATGATGCTGTAAACCTATATATCTAGTTTCTCAATGTATTTTTATTTTATTTTTCAAACGAACCGTATGGCTTAATCGCTGTCAACCGCCGAGCAGCACTTTCGTCGGAGTGTCCTCTTGGAAGCGGTGTACAGCGCAAACTATGCTTCAGATTCGGGCACAACAAATTGTATGCAGTCTTCCATATGTATATATTGACTATGTGTATTATTAAGAAAAATTCCATTGATCGTTTGCTTGAAAATAATTACGAAAAATACAGCCTCGTACCGCGCACGAACCGTGGTGTGGTGCCTCAAGAGGGAATGATACCTCATCGCGGTCGGTATGGTAGAACAATTATAGATTCCCAAAAATCTCGAAAACGGCTCTTCAGATCCCGTGGAAACTTTGCCAAACGACGTCAAATAGATAGACGAACAGCTGTCTTCCCCTCAAATTTTCTGAATTTGAGAAAAAAAACTAGATTTGCTTATGATAAGCCAATCTACATTTTTTTTCTCAAATTCAGAAAATTTGAGGGGAAGACAGCTGTTCGTCTATCCATTTGACGTCATTTGGCAAAGTCTCGACGGGATCTGAAGAGCCGTTTTCGAGATTTTTGGGAATCTATAATTGTTCTACCATACCGACCGCGATGAGGTATCATTCCCTCTTAAGGGGTTAGGCCACAGTAACGGGTGTTAAATCATGTGCGAATTCCCGAGTCAAAATTTTCCCGAGAAGTGACCTCCTCTTGGTCCAGTGTAGCCTTGGTCAGACCTCCCAAACCTTCTCTCGACCCCCAGCTTCAGTGATACGTGCAGAACACAGGTCTCCTTAACCTGCTTTCAATTTCAAAGACTCTCGTGAATACTGGTCACAAGATAATGGAAAACGAGAAGGATAGAGAGATAAAAAACAATAGCAAAGAAGGGCGAGAATTCATTTATCGGAAAGCGAAAAGAGGAAGAATTGTATCAGGAGGACATAAAGGGCGAAGAGTTATCTCAAATTCGCGAGTGTCATGTCACTCATGCAAAAACACAACACACATACACCGATAGAAAGTAAACATCGAGCGGGCACTGACCGCAGCGACCCAGCGCATCACGATCCACTGCGCCGCGATCAATAGAGCAAGGGGGCGGGTTATCGACGCGTGATAATCAATACGAGTCGCGTCCGGAAGTACTTACCATCCGAGTAATTACGCGAATTAAACGTTTACCGACGGAAAATCGGCACTTTGTAATTATACGAAAAACAACACAAACAACACATTACACTTATACACGGCGTTATTATTTTTGGATTGTACAGAATCAATAAAACTGAATATTTTTTTTTGTAAGATACCACAAAACACCGAGTCTCAACTAATTTGTTGCCTGATCAAGTTCCGAACCAATAAATTTGTTTGTGACGATTTTCGATCCGTTACAATATATATATATATATATATATATATATATATATATATATATATATATATATATATATATTAGACTGATTCAAAAAAAAATTTTCCTTCTGGATTCTCGTGCTATTGTTGGGCACTGATAAAACAAAATTTCTCTAAAAAGATGGGCGCGGTCACTCAATTTTTAGAGGTGGCTATTTCGACTTTTTTGTATTTGAATTTTTTTAACGAACGTATTGCATTTAAGCATAGTCATGGCTTCGGATTACGGATAAAAATCACATCCAGCAGCTTTTTCGTAACAAAAATAAACTCTAACAATTTGAAAAAGGTGCAATATTCACAATTCAAATCTAGGTAGATCAATAATGGCGTCTATACTACTCTCGTTATTCATGTAGATTTATTTATACGCATTAACATTTCGCACTTTTTACGAAAAATTAAATTATAAGCTTTTATTCATAAATCGTGTATTTACATTTTCAAAATGCTACGCTTATATTATTTTCAAACTCATTTACATTTCTTCCCAGCCATTCTCAAGTTCGTTAACATTTTGGGCAGAACGAAAATGTACAACGTTCAACAGTTTGTCCAAATCTCTCTTAAATTTACGCTCCTTCGATATTTGTGACGGCAAATTCTTTTTAACTCGATTTTTTAAAAGTTGTTTCCAGACTAGATGGAGTTTTATTGATTTCAAGATTGCGTTATTCAATCGACGCGTTGGAATTTCAGCACATTTCCATTGTTCGAAAATTTCTTTCATCGTTTCGTGTGCACTTCGACGTATGGTCAGTTTTTCTCTGTTATGTTTGTAAAAGAACAAACTCAAAACTTTTCCGATTTTTATCCGTAATCCGAAGCCATCACTATGTTTAAATACAATACGTTCGTTAAAAAAATTCAAATACAAAAAAGTCGAGATAGCCACCTCTAAAAATTGAGTGACCGCGCCCATCTTTTTAGAGAAATTTTGTTTTATCAGTGCCCAACAATTGCACGAGAATCCAGAAGGAAAATTTTTTTTTGAATCAGTTTAATATATATATATATATATATATATATATATATATATATATGTGTATATATATGTGTGTGTGTGTGTATATATATATATATATATATATATATATATATATATATATATATATATATATATATATATATATATATATATATATATATATATATATATATATATATATATGAGGTATTCCAAGTGTTTTCGAACGGCCTAAAAGCCTGACCTTCTTCAATCTTTTTCAAAGTTGGTGATGTTTTGGTATCATATATTTTGAGTACGTGGCATTGTTTTCAGATTTTTATCGGCTAACTCTGAGATCAGATTTTAAACGTGGTAGAATGTCAAACGATCGTATCGTAGTGATCTTCTCGTCGTACGAAAAAATGTCCTCTACAAAAAAGATGCGTTTTTCTAGGAACTATTTTGGAAAAAAATTCAAAATTTTGTAAGTACTACAGGACTAAAAAAAAAGAAAAATCATTAATTTTTTAATTTTTTAACCCCAATAACTAGATTGATTCTGCTGAAATTTACACTGAATTTTCTTTTATTAGTGTAAAACGACACGTGTAAGTTTCATTCTGGGCTGGGCTTGCGTTCAGTTAATATCGTCGTCTTAAATTTATGGGCAATTGTTTTTGTTGAATAACTCGGCGATTTACAATTTTTTAGTAAAAATGGTAATGACTAAACTTGTAGAAAATCGAGTGCTTTACAACTTTGGTCATTACAGTTTTTTCTCTACCATCGATATTTTTCGAATTAAACCTGAAAAAAGCGGTTATTTCATTATCTCGTTTATTTATAAGTTTAGGACATAAACGAACATAAACAAACTTGTAGAGAATGAAATTCTCGACACTTTTGGTCTCTACCTTTTTTTCCTAGAATCAATATTTAAGGTCGTACGCCAACGGTAAATAAAAAGAGCGAATTGTTCGCGAAATAATATTTTCACGCTTCGCGTTTTTTTTACCGTTGGCGTACGACCATATAATTTAGTTAAACGTAGATTCGTCAAGCTCCTCAAAATACTGATTTACAGCTTCGATAACTTCTTCGTTGCTCTTAAATCTTTTTCCGCCAAGCCATTTTTTGAGATTAGGAAACAGGTAATAGTCGCTGGGGGCTAAGTCTGGAGAGTAGGGAGGATGCGGCATCAATTCAAACTTCAATTCGTGGATTTTGGACATGGCAACAATCGACGAATGCGCTGGTGCGTTATCGCGATGAAACAAAACTTTTTTCTTCGTCAAATGAGGTCGTTTAATTTGCACCTCGTGCTTCAAACGTTGCAATAACTCTGCGTAGTATTGACCAGTGATAGTCTTACCCTTTTCAAGGTAATCAATGTATATAATTCCTCTCGCATCCCAAAAAACAGTAGCCATAACCTTGTTTGCCGATAAAATTGTTTTTGCCTTCTTTGGGGTTGGTTCCCCTTTTCCAACCCACTGTTTTGACTGTTCTTTATTTTCAGGAGTGTAGTGGTGGACCCATGTCTCATCAACAGTTATGAATCGACGCAAAAATTCGTTTGGATTACGCCTATACAGCGCCAAATTGTCGGTAGAAATGGTTTTTCGAAGCAGTTTTTGGTCGAGCGTTAGCAAACGCGGCACCCACCTTGCACACAGATTTTCCATGTTCAAATGGTTGTGCAAAATATTTCGCACACGTTCAGCTGACATCCTACAGGTCTCAGCTATCTCATGCACTTTCAACCTGCGGTCTTCCAACACTATTTTATGGATTTTTTCAATCATCTCTGAAGTTGTGACTTCAACGGGCCGTCCTGAGCGAGGCTCGTCAGAGGTGCTCACACGACCCATTTTTAATTCAGAAACCCACTGCTTAATAGTTGAATATGATGGGGAGGAGTCTCCTAGTGCTGAATCCATCTCTTCTTTTATTTGTTTTGGTGTAAAACCTTTCAAATGGAAGTATATGATGACAGCACGTTTTTCCAGTTTTTCCATTTTTGCGAAAACAACGGAAGCGTCTCGCGCAATGTGCTCTTAAACGCAAACTAACGTAGCGATTGGGCTGAAACTGTACATACAAGCTCGGTAGGAATGGTACTGTAGGACGCCGCTCCAAAACTAGACCTAGAGGCACCATCTCTTGGTCAGGCCGGAAACTTTTCACCCCACCCTCGTATATATATATATATATATATATATATATATATATATATATATATATATATATATATATATATACGTGTGCTCTCATTCTATACGCAGGAATTTAATAAGCCCTTGCTTCGACGATTAGAGCTAATAACTTTACTGCTCGCAGATATTAGCAACGTCAAACTAAATACAAGAGTACATAGGAGCGCGTGGCAAAGTGGCGGTGCTTTGCGAGAGCCACCGGCGAAGGGGCGTAAGAAATTGGCCAATTCCAGTTGGATGAATTTTGGCAAATGCACATAGGTATATACCCAGTCGGGGGGATCCTGTCAACGTTGGCGCGGCTCCAATAGCAACCTGGATGCGAACAATCGGAGCACTAATGCTCTTGTAGGGCTTCTATAACTACCCGGGCCGACTTTAGGTAACCTCGTAACGGCATCGCGTCCGTTTGTCAGAGTAGACATTTTTTAATATCTTTTTTCTTGTATTTTTCTTCAGGTACATTTTATTCGTTCATTACTTATTTTTCGAATAGGTTTTCCGTACTCGTTTTTCCATATTTGCATTGTGTTGAAGTTCTCGAAAATAATTACAAGAAATGTGTTTTTTTTGTTTGGGTTTGTTTGGGAATATTTGTTTAGATTGATTCTCCCGAATATCTCTTTTCGAAGATCTATATTTAAAAATATTTTTGTCAAATAACTATAGTTTTCAAATATCGAAAATATTTTTCGAATATTTTTCTTCGAATAATAAAATACAAGTACTTTCCGAAAAAAAATTCGATAATAATTTAGAAAATATTTTTAAATATACATTTTTTTCGTACCTCTTTTTCATATTTTTATTTTGTTGACATTTTCAAAAATAATTACATTCAAAGTATTTTAACAAAATGCCATTTTACTAAAATATTTCAACGAAAAAGACATTTATTTTCCGTTGATATTTTAGTAATATTCGCTTATATTGATGGAAAAGAAATTTCTATTTAACAATATCTTCTTCAAAATGTATGTACAAAAACTTTTTTTTTTAATATTCAAGTTTAAAAAGAATTGCAAAATTTCTACATAACAATTTTAAATATATGTGTAACTTTAAAAAAAATTTCTATCTATTTTTTCGTTGTAATTATTTGTCTTTATAATTTCTATTTACATCATTTCGACCCTCCCGCGTCCCTCTTTCTGATTGGATTTGTCTCAAAATGGGGGAGAGCCATATATATATATATATATATATATATATATATATATATATATATATATATATATATATATATATATATATATATAGAGAGAGAGAGAGAGAGAGAGAGAGAGAAATATTAAAAAATATTTTTGTCTAATAATTGTAGTTTTCTAATATCTGGAATATTAATCAAATATTGTTTCCAAATAATAATGGAACTTAAGTACCTTACGAACAAAATTCGATAATAATTTATCAAAAATTTTTTTATTTATATTTTTTCTCACCTCTCTTTCGTGTTTGTATTTTGTTGACATTTTAACAGAATGCCATTTTACTAAAATATTTCAACGAAAATACATTTATTTTCCGTTTATATTTTAGAAATATTGGCTTATATTGATTAAAAAGAAATTTCTATTTAATATCTTCTTCAAAATGTATGTTCAAAAATATTTTTTTAAATATTCAAATTTAAAAAAAATTGAAAAAATTCTACATAACATTTTAAAAAATATTTGTATTTTTTTCAAAAATGTCTATTTAATTTCTTTTGTAATTATTTGTGTTTATAATTTCTATTTATCTTTACATCGTTTCGACTCCCCCCCCTCTTTCTGATTGGATTTGTCTTAAAATGAGGGGAGAGAGAGAGAGAGAGAGAGAGAGAGAGAGAGAGAGAGAGAGAGAGAGAGAGAGAGATCGTAGGTACCAGGAAAGGGTAGGCCATCCATAATACAAATTACGTACAACGTGTACACAATTTGTTGTGGCTCGACCGCACCGTGTTTTCCTCGGGCCGCCACCATATTTTTCTTCGGTGCTTTATTCCCGCAGAGTACGGCTGAATGCTCGAGGTATTTCGTAAAAAAATATTGGCCTTTGTACTATAACATGGCGGCGCGACGCCCTGTTATCACGAAAATCTGGGACGTGAACACAGAGCGATGTCGGATTTTCATGTACTTTGATGTCCGGGCCAGACGCAGAGGGAAAGACGCGGCGAGAGAACGGTTACAGAGAAGGTTTAGAAATAGATGGAGAATAACGAGCATCACTTGAAAGCGTCGACCATATGACAGAGAACTGCACAAATTGCCTTTTTTCGCCAAGGGTTCTTTTTTGCTACACTGTAAAAAATGTCTGCACAAACATTAATACACAAGTGTAGGAAGTTTTTTTGCGCATACCGCTTATGAAATTTCAGATACGATTTTGAAAATCCAAAACAGGTTATTTCAATAATGAAAGTGTAGCTCCGTAATATTAATATACTTGTGCGTGTGAAAAATAATGCACGTGTAAAGAAATAATCACATCCGAGTATATTGAAATCAAGAACCATTTGCTGATATCAATATACGAGTGTATATTAAGGAGTAAGGCCACTGTAACGGCCCAAAAAAAAAGGTTTTTTCACTAATTTTTTGCTCCCGAAATTGAAGGTATTTGAAAAAAAACTTTTAATGGTGTTATCGGGCATACATTAAACTTTATTATAAAATTTTTTTACAGTAAAAAAAAAACAAAATGGCGGTTCCACAGCTATCTTCCCGGGACATGTTTTGCTTCCAGGGCTCCGCGGCACGCAGCACCACTGGTGCACTTTTGAATCTAGAACAAAAAAAAAACCATTAATCTAGAGGGCTATATCTAGAGAATGTCGATCGGATTTTAAAAAGTATCAATTTTTGTGGATTTGGCGTGCGTTTGAAAAAAAAAATTGATTTTTGACGAAAAAAACGGCAAGTTTTTTGTTAATAAAAAATCAATAAATAAAGTTCTTGAAAATTCCGATCGACATTATCAAGATAATGTAAATGTTCACATCTGGTTAAAATTTCAAGTAAAAAAAATGAAAATTGTTCGAGTTATGCTGCGTGCCATTTTGAAAAACCATGTTTCGAGAAAAACGCGTTTAAAGTTTTGCGAATAGTTTTTTATTGGAAAAAATTTAAAAAAGAAGTTAAAAGGATTTAAACTATTTTTAAACAAGAGGGTTTAAACTATTTTTTAAGCCAATAAAAAAAAATCGATTTTTCAAAAAATTTACAGTGGCCTTACTCCTTAAATTCGTTCGTATATTAAGTTCGTAAAATTCACTTCTTTTGTGCCTTAAGGGCGGGGTAAAGTATTAAAATTTTTTTTTCATTTTTTTAAAAAAATTTTAATTGAATGCATAATATATCAAGAATATTGTGTTAAAATTTCAAGTCGATCGGAGTAAAATTGACGAAGTTATGAGTATTTGAGCGTCTATTGCTACATGCCGTTCTCTTCTCTTCTGTGTTTTTCAAACCGTTTTTCTGAGACTTGTCATATTTGAAGTCCGTGTGCACGATAACTCAAAATCTACTGGACCAATCGCTTTGAAATTTTGCACAGTACTTCTTCACATAATTCACGAGGTATTGTCGAGAGCTTTTTTGTTTTTTTTAATAATTACTAATTTTTCAACAACAAATTAGCCGATTTTTTTTAGCGAAAATCGGGTTTTTGGCTCCCAAGTGCTACGAAAAATCGAAAAATTGAAAAAAAAAAAAAAATCCTCCCGTCATTACCTCGAGAAACATCTACTTTAACAAATGCATTTTGATTTTTTTGTTTCAAATGATTCTGTTGCGAGTTATGGTGCACACCGCAAACCAACTTTTTTTCGAGGCGCCTCCGGGGTTTCATTTTCACTCGCTCAATTTTGAATATTTTGCAATGCAAATTTAGGAGAATGTTGTTCAAATGTTACTTTATTATATGTAAATTTTTCAATAAACGAACACTATTCGTTACGCCAAAAAAAAAATCTTAAAAACATGCCTTTTTTTCGCCGAATTAACTTTACCCCGCCCTTAAATGTAGTGTAAATTTAATATAATTTTCACATTGTTTCATGTGATTTTCATTAGCGTTTATGAATTTTTTTTCAATTCCAGTTTCGCACTTTTAAATAAATCTGTTGTGATCGTGCATTGTACGTATCGTAAAATTCAGATTCACATGTATTATATTTTTCAGGCTGCTGTAAATAAATTTCAAACTTGCTTTGTATTTTCAATGCTCTGTTTTTTATAGTTGATTTATTATACATCTGTAGTAATTTTCAATTGAAGAAACGGGTTAATGCAATACATTTTCCACAAATTTACAAGCTTGTCTTTGAAATTCCATGTTGCATCTATTAAATTCTATATCCACGTGAGATTTTCATGTTCCTGTTTTAAATTTACGGTACAAGTGTTTCAAATTTAATTCCATCTACTGAGTTCGTAAAATTCAATTCCTTTGTATCTTAAATGTATTGCAAATTTCATATAATTTTTTACAGTGTATACATATTTATAGTTTTTATCAATGGTGAAGTAGTCGTTTTAGATTTTTTTTTAAATTTTCATTTCTATGCATTTTATGATGCCATGCAAAAATTATTTAGCCCTATGTATTGAAAGACGTAAGACATTTCCATCATCATCATCATGATTATTCTTACTATTATTGGCATTGTAATGATTTTTTAAATCTATTCCTAATATTGACATTGATAAAATTTCGATTGTCGTTGTTTCTATTTTTGGTTTGTTTTTCATGATCAATATTTTTTTTGTAATTTATTTATTAATTATAGTAATATTATCATTAATATGTCATTCATGTTAATATTATTTTTATTATACGAATATTATGTAATTATTTATTATAATTTTTGTTACTGTTATTCGTCTTGCTAACATAACACTAAAAATCCTCATCATTCGCGACGGAATATCTTTCGCTCGTAAAATTTTATTTCCCCGAGTCGTCCTCGCGCAGTAAACTTTCCGATGCCTCACTCCCCTTTACGACTGGCTCCTTCTTTTGTCCTTTTTTGCGCGGCCCTTCGTGTGAGAACCATCCGCGAAAAGTGTTTTAGACAAAAAAAAAACGAAAAGTACGAGGAAACGAGGTGGCGAGATTTTTACAGCGAGAGAGCGAGAGAGGGAGAGGGAGAAATGGAGCAGAGGGATGCTCAGTCGCAGGCGGCTGCATACACACTGCATAACGGCAACGACGTAACGACGAACCGATCGACTGGCGAACCTTGAAATATCGATTTGTTCATTGAAGCTGATTTAATCGACGCTCGCAGCAGAGCAGAGCCAAGCAACGCAGTGTCAACGCGACGAGGAAAAACATCCAGAACGAGTACGAACAGAGCTTACGTTCAACAATTTATTCATATATATACACAAGTGTGGATGGATTGTTGGATGAAGGGTTTTTTGTACTTTTGAATGCGAATGGATAAAGAGGACTCGGAAATTATTATATACATATGAGGCATTCCACGTCACTTAAGCCAGTAAAAAAAAATAACCACAAATAATTTTGAAAAATCGAGTTACTTTATTGAAAAATATTCCACGAGTGTCGACGTTTTTAACAAAAAATTCTGACGTTTTTTTTCTCGTTGATTACCATTTAAAAAATATTTTTCCATTTAAATGGCTGTCTCTTTGGCAGGATTTGTCGTATTTACATTCGTAAAAAACGAAAATGTGCGTTTTTTTCTAGCTTTTCAGAAATAAAATAAATTTAGATTTTATTGAGCAAGTCGAACGTCCGTTTCAGAGCAAAATATACAAAAATATTTTTTTTCTCAAGGAAAAACACTCGTTTTTTATTTTTAAGAATTTCCCCGAATTGTGAATACGAAGAACGGATTTTTGGTATTTTTTATATTATGGGATTCCTAAACACCGTGAAGTAACAGCTATTTTTATTTATTTTTAATTTTTTTAAATTAATATTCGATTGAAGAGTGTGGAGCATGTATGTTTACCGCTGTATGGTTACCAGGTTTTTAAAATACATATGACATATATTTCATATGTATTGGAGCCTTGGAGTGCTCCGCACTCTTCAATCGAATATTAATAAAAAAAAACTTGAAAATAAAAATAGCTGTTACTTGATGGGGTTTAGAAATCCCATAAGGGGCCGTCCATAAATTACGTCATTTTAAAATAGGGGGGGGGGGGGGTCTGGTCGTTAGATGACGGTAACGTTAATTTGATCACAACCATATGACGGATAGGATGATTTCAGGGGGGGGGGGGGTCAAAAATCAGCAAAAGTCGATGACGTAATTTATGGACGGCCCCTAATATAAAAAATACCAAAAATCCGTTTTTCGTATTCACAATTCGGGGAAATTTGAAAAAATAAAATGACGAGTGTCTTTCCTTGAGAAAAAAAATATTTTTGCATATGTTGCCCTGAAACGGCCGTTCGACTTGCTCAATAAAATCGGAATAATATTTTTTCTGGAGGGCTATAAAAAGACGCACATTTTCGTTTTTTTATGACTGTAAATACGTAAAATCCTGCCGAAGATACAGCCATTTGAATGGAAAAATGTTAAAAAAATGGTAATCATCGAGAAAAAACGTCAGAAATTTTTTAAAAATTTCGACACGGTGTTTCATATTAAACGTTGTCTCAAAATGACCTGACATTTTTAAGGGGAGGTACCTGAGTAAATGGCGATAAAAACAAGTAAACTTCGGAAATTTTTATCTCAAAAACCAATGTTTCAATTGGATCCGGGTTTTTTTTTTATTGGAAAATATGTACATTGAGGTATGTTTAGGAATTTTTTAAAATAAATTCGTTGACTGGAAGCGATTCAAACGCGATTATCTCGAAACATAGTTTTCAAAGTCGATGCCAGATGTATCTCGAAAACGGCTTGACCGATTTTGTCCAAATTTGGATACAATATTCTGCGATAGTTTTTCTCGTTCGCCACGTAGGATTTTTTTTTGAAATTTTCATTTTTGACGGAATTGCGACCGTTTTAATTTAACCCATGCAGAAGTTTTGACCGGGATACCCTATGTCCGATCAAATCCCGATCAAGATTTGTCATGGATTCCCCAAAACCGGTATCCCGGTTAGAATCCAACTTGCATCAGTATCGGCATATGTACGACGACGATGGCATCATTTTGAAAATTTTGGCGTCACGTGTATTTTCGGTATTACTATGTAATTCCTATCTATAGATAGGAATTACATAGTAATACCGAAAATACACGTGATCTATAGATAGGAATTACATAGTAATACCGAAAATACACGTGATGCCAAAATTTTCAAAATTATGCCATCGTCGTCGTACATATTCCGATACTGATGCAAGTTGGATTCTAACCGGGATACCGGTTTTGGGGAATAAGTCTCTGTTTATACCCACCGACATGTCGGTGGGTATAAACATGTATTTAAGACAAATTAAAATCAAATTCACAATGATTAGATTAAAATTTACACCAACCGTGAGATCTTACGTATTTCGAGAGAAAACATTTCGTCGAGGCAAAGAAATTTTTGCAAAAAAAGTTGTGAGTTTCAAATATTACATTATAAATATGAAAAAAATCACAAAATGAGTTGTGAATTTCCTCAAGTTGAAGAAAATATAAATCGAATACACGACAGTTATATTAAAATTTACACCACAAGTGTAAACATATTTTGAGAGAAAACATTGTGTTGAGGCAAAGAAATGTTCGCACAAAAAGTTATGTGCAAAAATTTCTTTGCCTCGAGGCAATGTTTTCTCTCAAAATACGTACGAACTCACTTTTGGCGCAAATTTTAATCTAATCATTTTGAATTTGATTTTAATTTGTCTTAAATACGAAAAAATTCACAACTAATTTTGTGATTTTTTTTTGTATTTATAATTTCTTGTCAATACATTTGCATTCACAGATTTTGTTGTGAATTTTTTTTAATTCACATCAAAATCTCGTGATGAACGCGATCTGCCATTTGAATCTTTGGGCCAATTTTTTTTTTACTGATAGTTTAATGCACCAAAACTTTATAAATGTTATTTATTTTTATAATAAATTTAACATGCTATAATTCCTTTTTTGACATTTTATTTCAGCTCGTATTCACCCGTGATCCTTCCCAGATTCCTCAATGATTCCATGGGGAATCTATTTAGAGTCATTAAAGGATCCGGTTCTGGATCCCTAATGGAATCCAGTTTACGGATCTTACATTTATTCTTCGAATCTGATCCGATATCGGACTATATCCCGACTGGGAGCCCGGGATACAAGTCAGAATCCAGCTGTATCCCTGCCAAAATTTCTGCACGGGAACATTCGTTTTTCGTTTGCAATTTCCGACGATTTTGGATTGCATACACATTGCATAAAAAAGCAATGGCTCAATCAAATGAAAAACCCTTACGATGCTGACTAATTAAATTAGTCCGCGATTATGCCAAAATATTATTGAAAATTTCGCCAAAAGAGTGAACGTTTGCAAACAGGGACGAGGCGGCGATTTATCGGATATTGTGTTCCACACATAACCTCCGTGTTTGTACCCTATATTAAATTAAAAATATTCGTACTTTACAAATAAATAACACGTTTTGTTAATAAATAAAAATCCCGGTTTTAGACACCCTTAATATACAGGGTGTTAGGAAGGTCGATGCAAAGCCTTAAGGGGGTGATAGGTCACCTCGCTAGGAACATATCTAAGCCAGGTTACCTTAGTCCAAAGTCTCAGGATTTCGAATTATCATGGTAAGTATGATTTTTGGAAAATTTACCAAAATTAAGCATTAATTCGTTTATCCCTTACGTGAAGGGGAGATATACACCTAGATTAACCTACATTCACACCTACATTCCGTCGGCCGTAGAAGACCTACACTATGGGCCTGGTATCGATGATTCCATGTATGTTGACAAATTTCATGATTTATTCATTCCCAAATTTTCAAACGCGTTTTTCTCAAAACCACGTTTTTCAAATCGGTACCCAACATTTCTCGAAAACCAATGAACCGATTGCCTTGAGGTTTTTTGTGGTTATTCTATACACCATTATCTAGCACTTGTCACAGGATTTTTTCTTTCCGTTACTTACTTTTTGTTTTATCGGCAAAATAATAACTAATTTTTGGCCCAAAAATGATTTATTTATGTTCCAACGACCGCCATTTTGTCATAAATCGATATTTTTAAAATCGGCTATGACAAGTACTAGATTATAGTATCTAATTTAATAATCTTTTTGGTTTTTTTTTTCAGATGATTTTCGAAGAAACGCCAGTGGGTACCGTATACGCAGATTTTTTCACGTCGCTCCAAGGATTACACAATATCCTTGTATATTTTTGATATTTCAAAATAAAGAAAATTAAACATATTTTTGAATGTATGTACTTTTAGATAATTAAAACCCCAATCCGAAATTTTTTAATAGTTTTCCTTGAAAAAACTCACAAAAATGAACTCTTTTCCGGCTTCTAGGTGTATATCTCCCCTTAATGCTATTAAAAAAAATGGCATTAACATAAGAGGTATTTTTATTTTTTTACAAGATTTTAATTATTCGATTCGGTGTTTGTCGATTGAATACACATTAAGCTAAGGCGCAAATGAATTTTTAGTTACCAATTATTGTCTGATTAGACATTACGAACGAGTTAGTGCTTAATTTTGGGAAATGTTCCATAAATCATACTTACCATGATAACTCGAAATTCTTAGACTTTGGACTAAGGTAACCTAGGCTAGATATCACCCCCACCATCGACCTTCCTAACACCCTGTATATTCATGCTGAAATGAAAAAATCAAAAATGCACTTTTCGGGTAATATTTAAACTTCCGTATGATTGGGTACTTGTTCGAAATTCTGCAAATTACGAAAATGGCAAGCTGTAGAAAAAAAATCGCTTTGTGACCGAAAAAACAACTTTGATTATTTGTTATAAACAAATGGATGAAGATATGAAAAAGTCATCCGATCATATGATAGAAAATGTTGAGAACAATGCTCCGTCCGAATTTGAAGAGAATAGATTTCGAGATACGAGTTGCACTGTTTCGTGAAATATAGTTTTCGAGAAAGAGGCAAAATCCAAAGACTCTTCATAAAAATCGTCATAATTCTCGGTCGATTTTTGTAACTTTTGCAAAATCTACGCTTGTAAATTGAGGTTAAAATGTGAGGCTGTAAAAGTGCGCAATGGAAAATATCGTGTTCAGAAATTAATCTATTACATTTTTTAAATTATTTAACTTTATATTAATTTCAAATTTTTTAACTTTTAAATTTGTACTAATTTATTACATTTTAACCTATTAACGCCCAAGAATCGCGATTTTTTCCTTCATTTTCAAGCCAGATATTTTCGAGGGTGCTCTTTCAGAATCTGGGGTCAAAATCGGGTTTTGTCCATTAGGAAAAAAAATATGGCGGCTTTTAAATAAAAAAAACAGGAAAAATCGATGACACTTTTTTTTCAAATTTTTTTTTCACCTCGAAGCCGTTGAAAAGTCCGGTTTTTTTTTCAACCATGGGTGCATAGAATAGTGACGATTGAACAATCAATTTTTTAAATTCGTCGTTGTCAACATTTTCACCCCCAAAATGGCGCTTTTCACCCCCTGAGTGACACGAAAAATTTCACGCTCGGTGTCCCAAATGAAAAGTAGTTGGATTTGGAAGAAAATTGGTACTCGGAGGTTTTTGAGGTCGCTGATTACGATTCTGTTCTCAAAATTCCGAAATTCAAAATGGCCGATCCAATATGGCGGACACAAATGCAAAAGTTCATTTGAATTAGATAAAACGTGGCACTCGGGGGTTTTCGAGATCGCTGATTATGATTCTGCTCTCAAAATTCCGAAATTCAAAATGGCGGATCCAATATGGCGGACACAAATGCAAAAGTTCATTTGGATTGGATAAAACATGGCACTCGGGGGTTTTCGAGGTCGCTGATTATGATTATGTTCTCAAAATTCCGAAATTAAAAATGGCGGATCCAATATGGCGGACACAAATGCAAAAGTTCGTTTGAATTGGATAAAACGTGGCACTCGGGGGTTTTCGAGATCGCTGATTATGATTCTGCTCTG
The DNA here is from genome assembly GCA_964007375.1 of Ophion obscuratus. Taxonomy (NCBI): domain Eukaryota; kingdom Metazoa; phylum Arthropoda; class Insecta; order Hymenoptera; family Ichneumonidae; genus Ophion; species Ophion obscuratus. The sequence continues at coordinate 53,563,836 of OZ023317.1, forward strand.
ATTATGATATGCTCTGATTATGATCTGCGCTGATTATGATAACGCCCAAGAATCGCGATTCTTGGGCGTTAATGGGTTAATTAATCGATAAATTTGCCCCAATACATTTTATAAATCGATAAAATTTATATTTTTTTAATTAAATTTTTTCTTAACCAATAAATTCGCACCAATAAATTTTATAAATCAATTCAATTTATATATTTTTTATTACATATCTCTTAGCCAATAAACAGAAAAATCACCCGCATTTAATTTATGCACGAAATTATCTCGTGCTCGGACGAAGGATTTAACAAAATGTTGATTTTTGAATAAATGCCCGCAGTCAAAATTAAAAGTATCGATTTTCGGTGCAAAAATCGCTCTATTTTGACAAAAAAATGACCACCCATAGAAAAAAAAATGTCTTTCGTTCAAACATGTAAATTAATACGTAAAAGAGGCTTGTAAAATTTGACGTCGTTTGTTGTAGTGATTTTTGAAATATCGTGGTGACCGATCTTAAAAAAGTCAATTTAAGGTAGTACCTCCACAGAAGAGTTGAATTAAGAAATGGTTGAAATTTGACATATATGTTATTTAATACATTATCCAACCATCTGTGCAATTTGAATAAGTTTGACCAGCCCAAACCTGAGATATTTACACTTAAAGTTGGCTCGGTTTACACGTAACAAATGCGTTATGATGAGCAAACAGAGCATCATTAATTCTACCGTCAAAATTAAAATTAAGAAGTTGATAAAAAACGAGGTTAAGCTAGAGTAAGATATCACGAATAATGTGAAAACAAATGAGAATCATTCACCATCTAGTTTCCAACATATAACCATGAGAAGCCCTCACAATTTTGGTGCAAAGCATGGCGAAGCCTGAAAAAAAAAACAATTGGGGCAAAGCCTGCACAGTCTCGGCAAAAAGTTTACTGGCAATGGTAGATCAAAAACACAAGATAAAATATATTTTACGGCAATAAATGATATCCATCGTATTATCTACAAGTACCAAGTCAATATTGCGTAGTTTTTAATGTTATTTGATTACTAATTAAGCCAATTATCAATCTTTTCAACATGAACATGGTATGTAAACTTTTGGTTGAGATTTTCGCAGAGGAACTACCTTAAGAAAACCGCTTTCGGTACCCTGTTGTGTTTCGAAAAAATTAACGCCCCGTTTCACTTCACGAGGACAGTCGGTAGCATCGTACAAAGCGAAACACCAAAAAACGTGAAGTAACGAGCAAAAATTCTGCGATCTCGTTTAAGGGCGGGGTAAAGTTAATTCGGCGAAAAAAAGGCATGTTTTTAAGATTTTTTTTTGGCGTAACGAATAGTGTTCGTTTATTGAAAAATCCACATATAATAAAGTAACATTTGAACAACATTTTCCTAAATTTGCATTGCAAAATATTCAAAATTGAGCGAGTGAAAATTAAACCCCGGAGGCGCCTCGAAAAAAAGTTGGTTTGCGGTGTGCACCATAACTCGCAACAGAATCATCTGAAACAAAAAAATCAAAATGCATTTGTTAAAGGAGATGTTTCTCGAGGTAATGACGGGAGGATTTTTTTTTTTTCGATTTTTCGATTTTTCGTAGCACTTGGGAGCCAAAAACCCGATTTTTGCTAAAAAAATCGGCTAATTTGTTGTTGAAAAATTAGTAATTATTAAAAAAAAACAAAAAAGCTCTCGACAATACCTGGTGAATTATGTGAAGAAGTACTGTACAAAATTTCAAAGCGATTGGTCCAGTAGATTTTGAGTTATCGTGCACACGGACTTCAAATATGACAAGTCTCAGAAAAACGGTTTGAAAAACGCAGAAGAGTTTGGTCGCTTAGCGCTCATTGCACATAAGTTTGAGAACACTTCTCGATTGCATAAAAATCTGAGAAAATTCATGCATATTAAAGGTACTCAAAAGATTAATTTTGCATAATAATAATTCCAAAATGTTATTAACAAAATGATGAAAAAAAAAAAATTAGTCAACAAATTTCCCCGCAACCCAATTTTTTTTCGTGATTCGTTCATTTTTCTCAATACGTATGAATTTTTTCAGATTTTTCAATTATCTTTGAATTTTTAGAAATTCAAAATAAAACTCGATAATTTTTTTTATACTCACTCAAAGTCGTCGATGCCAGGTCCGTAGAGCAAAAGGCTTCCATCATGATGATCGAGAGCATCTTTTTGCGTTTGTCTACGCAAAACTCTTTCTTCTTTACTGTCGTGCGCCGCTTGCTCCTCTGCTCTACTAATTCGCAAATCGTCAACTTGTCGGGCCCATTCGTGAGAACTTGGCCCTGTACTGATTTGCATCTCTTCCATAAACTAATTCCAGACTAATGTGTATACTAATATACACCATGCCTCGAATATACATAACTCGACCGGAACAGGCCCGTTTATCAAAAAATGTATTCGGAGTCGAAAAATCGATCGACTTGAAATTTTAACACAATATTCTTGATATATTATGCATTCATTTAAAAAATTTAAAAAAAAATGAAAAAAAAATATTTTAATACTTTACCTCGCCCTTAAAGAGCCTGAAGTTCGATTACGTGGAAAGAATAAAATGGACACGCCTCCAATTGTTGTTGTTGCTGTTGTTATCGTCGTCACGGGGGCCAGCTGGCCGCGTTGCTCACGTCATTGATACGTCACTGATGAATGCTGGTGTTTTTGTCCCTCCTTTATGCGTCAGAGCAATACTCTCCTATCAATGGCAAAGGGGAAGCAAAAAACAAGACAAATTTGTGAATCACCGAAGAATGAGTCGTCGATATCGAGCGCCGCGAGATAAGAGCCTGCCGATAAGTTACGCGTCGCTATGCACGAGACACCGGTGGTATTTTATTCACTCACGAGGGCGGATAGGGCCACTCTCGTATTACTCGAAGAAATTGGGTTTTTTTCTGCTCCTCTCGCCCTGCCGCGAGGCTAACGCCAAATTATTTGCGGTACAGCTGGGCAATTTACGCGGCATCGATAATGAGAAAGTTTGTCGACGAATCATGTGAAATTTATTTTATTTTTCCTTCCATGTGCGTTTTGAAAATTCATTTTGTCGGACAGCTGGAAGGAAATATGGATGTTCGATGAATTTTAGGAAATATTTTAAATATTGTAGTACTTAGGGTAGATTTGAAGTATATCGGGTGTTAAAGTTTTCTTTGCGATGGTAGTCACGTGTATCATTTTTATCTATAGAGATAGAGACATTAAGGAGTTACGGTGGGTTTCGAAGCCAAAAAAGCATGTTTTCTTTATTAAGGGGCCAGTCCACTTTGGAGCCACGAAAAAAGGCTATTTTCGCGATTTTTTTTGAGGATTTTATAAAAGGTGAATATAAAAGTTGTTGGGCTTGGAAATAAAGTCTTGAAATACATTTAAAAAAAAATGTAATTCATTTTTATTCATTTTCAAGTAAAAAAAATTATAGATTAACGTAACGCCTTAAAATAGGTGGGCTCCATCACAACTCGGCAACGGCTTGTCTGAAACAAAAAAATTAAAGTCCATTAGATTCGGTATGACACCAGTTACAAAATGACCCTCGGATATAAAGTTTTATCAAAAAATAAAAAAAATGGAAGCTGGAAAACGAAAAAAGTTTTAAAAAAACGCGTTTTTTCCGCATTTTTTCGCAAAAAAGAGTAAAAATCAAAATTTAAAAACCTTTTGCTACAATTGACTTAAAACTTTGGGAAAATATTCTAGACATGTTGTACTATTAGATAATAAGATTTTAAAAAAATGGATTTTTTGGAATTTTCACACCCACGTAAGCCCTTGACGTTGTTGGGAAAATTGTTTCCTTCGCGTAATTATTAAAATTATATATATATATATATATATATATATATATATATATTTATATATATATATATATATTTATATATATATATACATTTTTTTTGATAATGGCATCGTAATCTACGATTTTCTTAATTAAATGCAATAAATATATACTTATATATATATTTTTTTTTACTTTATGAAGATACTATATAGCTTTATAAAATGAGTTGTCTTATTCGAATACAATTTTGCTATCATCCAAAGTAATCGAAAACTTTTCCCCGGTAGTGTATATATAATTTATATTGTTTTATATTATTTGTTTATCATAACTATACAATTATACTTTATTATAATTATAAAAATCATGTATAGTATTGGTACTATTTAAAAAAAATATATTTACTTACATGTATCTAAATATATACAGAAATATTTAAAAAAAACTATAATATTAAAATTTGGTAATTTAATTAACAATTACATATAACATTAGTACGTCCATTGCTCTCTCTCTCTCTCTCTCTCTCTCTCTCTCTCTCTCTCTCTCTCTCTCTCTCTCTCTACCTCCCCTAAAGAGAATTCATTTCGTAAATCTTTAGAATTGAAGGTGATTAATCTTGGTGCACAAAAGATATGTTACCCACACATTTATATACCTATACACATATATGTATGTATATGCATACATGCATACATACAAACAAATTTCTATTGTCTTAAGGGCCTTATCGTCTGCGTACAAGCGCAGCGTGTATGCTCCTTGGGTTTTAGACGTTCTCTATCTCGCTTACACAGAGCATACATTCTCTTCGTACATGTACTCCTTGCCAGCGAAGTCGAAATCTTCGCAGCCGCGCTCGCTTACGTTATAAATTCGACGTTAATCTTTAAAAAACAAAAAAAAAATCTCCAAAGTGGGACGCAAGTTTCAATCGTAAGCATTTAAAATGAAACTTCTCGTAGATGAAAAATATAATTCCGTTGACAACGCAACGGATATTTATTACAACAATAACCCTAGAATGGCACACTGGGGTACATTCGAGCCCCACGAATTTTGTAAAAGTACTCAATTTTACCAATCAAAAATTTTCTGTTCCCTTCGGATCAAACTTTGACACACTTTTCGAATTTTCGGAATTTTTTAAATGGTACCATCGTTTTTCTCGTTAAAAGACGAAGAAAATCGTGTGCTTCCAAACAATTTCCTCAATATTTGTAACCCCGTGAATCGGGTTCAACGCGTGGGGTACATTTGTGCCCCAGTGTGCCTTTAGAAGGCAAACAAATAAGTGTACCATTCTAGGGTTAAGGGGTAAGGCCACTGTAACGGCCCAAAAAAAAAGGTTTTTTCACTAATTTTTTGCTCCCGAAATTGAAGGTATTTGAAAAAAAACTTTTAATGGTGTTATCGGGCATACATTAAACTTTATTATAAAATTTTTTTACAGTAAAAAAAAACAAAATGGCGGTTCCACAGCTATCTTCCCGGGACATGTTTTGCTTCCAGGGCTCCGCGGCACGCAGCACCACTGGTGCACTTTTGAATCTAGAACAAAAAAAAAACCATTAATCTAGAGGGCTATAGCTAGAGAATGTCGATCGAATTTTAAAAAGTATCAATTTTTGTGGATTTGGCGTGCGTTTGAAAAAAAAAATTGATTTTTGACGAAAAAAACGGCAAGTTTTTTGTTAATAAAAAATCAATAAATAAAGTTCTTGAAAATTCCGATCGACATTCTCAAGATAATGTAAATGTTCACATCTGGTTAAAATTTCAAGTAAAAAAAATGAAAATTGTTCGAGTTATGCTGCGTGCCATTTTGAAAAACCATGTTTCGAGAAAAACGCGTTTAAAGTTTTGCGAATAGTTTGTTTGGGTTTGTTTGGGTTTGTTTGGGTCGCACAGGACCTTTTTTTTCTTATTCTAGAGGGTTTAAACTATTTTTTAAGCCAATAAAAAAAATCGTTTTTTCAAAAAATTTACAGTGGCCTTACCCCTTAAATATCCGATAACTTTATGCTGTGGTCAATTTTTTTTTCCAACATCGTTGAATTCCTCTCGCGAGACACGTGCTTCTGTGTTGAACTGTGTGACGAGAAAGAAAGAAAAACTGAAGGACTTTTTCCGGCTATGGAAAACAATGTCGGACGTCACCACCGATTCCTGAGTCCGGTCAGACCCTTTCCAAAAATAGTTGACAGCCCCTGACACGCCCGAAGTCACTACTCAACTCATCGTCGGTGCGAGTACGTTTTCCAAACTTTCCGCGATCTGGAGTACAATTCAAGTTTTCACGTGCGGGATGAAAGAAAAATACTGTGAATGTCGAGGACCCGGAAGTCGAGGGAGATAAAAAGAAAATGTATTTTTTTACCTTTATCGAGTAGATATTTTTTTTATGTTCCGTCTGTTGGTTCAGACGAATGGTTTGGGGGCTCATATAATGTTAAGTATATATACGTGTGTGTATGTGTGTGTGTGTGTGTATATATATATTAGGGTGGTCCGTGATATGGGTCCAAGAAAAAAAAAATTGATCGCGTCGCCCTCCAAGACGGTTCCAAATAATAAAAAAAAATCTACGCGAAGCCCCAGCTATGTCCGTTGAGAGGGAGGCGTGCCTGTAAGCATGAACTTTAATTTAAATATCAATCTTTTTTCATGATTGGAGAAATTTCGATTTTTTAAATCTAGTTTATTTCTCAATTTTTTTTACTTTCCGAAGCTATTGTATATTGGTATTTAATGTACAGATCAAACAATGAGGTCCTCCATACTAGATTTGATAAGCGCTCAGTTCTACCATCCTATTATTTTGGACCAATAGTTCGATTTAGCTGCTGTCGAACGCTTTTAATCACATCAAAATCAAACTTTAAATTTGCATCTTGTCAGAAAAAACTATCAAGTACGAAGGATATAAATTCACGATAAACCATTCACATCGAACTTCCGGATTGGTCGGAATTGTTTTTTTTTTTTAAATTTTGTTAGAAATATTCCTTGCGTGCTGAGATACAAACATATTAATATTTCACTGAGATCAGACTTCCAGTGCTGTGGATAACAAAATGTATTTGAAAATTACTTTCGCAAAAATGCATAGGGACATTTTAAACTTGGCAGGATTTTAAACTTGGCGAGCTTGTTCGTTTTATTGAAAATAAAGAAATTATTTATTCCCACAAGTCATCCAATTGGTCGGAAAAAACATAATATTCAAAAAATGTACACATAAGATTTCGATAATAGTTCATTCAGTACGAATTTATTAATTTAAACCACAAAAATATCGTGGTGAAAAATTGACAAATAAACTAGATTTAAAAAACCGAAATTTTTCCAATCATGAAGAAAAATTGATATTTAAATTTAAGCTCATACTTATAGGCATCCCTTCCTCTTAACGGACATAGCTGGGGCTTCGCGTAGATTTTTTTAAAAATTATTTCAAACTGTTTTGGCGGGCGGCGCGATCAATTTTTTTTTACCCATATCAAGGCCACCCTAATATATATATATACACATACATATTAGCCCCCATAGCATTTTCAAGTTGTTGGAAAGTAATATTAATACTAATAAAATTTAAAAAAGGTTTCGACCCAACATATTTCAATTGTTCATGCTATTAGAATCATTTTCAAAGAAAAAAATGACTTCAGCTGACTAAGTGTGTTATTGGGGTATGCTAATAAATTATTTGTTGAAAGAATTGAATTAGGCTACTTCAAGAATTATTTATTCCATCGAACTAACGAAGACTCGGAATGGAAAAATATTTTAGTGTTTCATCTTAATATTCGGTTGGCCACCTGTGGATTCGTTGATCCCAATAATTTCTTGAATAATTTTTCGAAATTCGTTGATCCCAATATTTTTTTGGGTTTGTTTTGGTTTTTGAAGCATTTGTAACTTAATTAGTGACGACGTAAAAAAATATTAATATTCAACAAATTTCAATAAAATACAGAAGATATTTTTCTTATCAAACTATTTAAAATGTATGCAGGTTTAAAGTATTACTAGGCAAATTGATTATATACATTACATACAGCTTTCATATATATGTAATTTGTTTGCATAGTAATACTGAAGCTATGTGCATTCGAAATAGTTTAATACGAAAAATATCTTTTGTATTTTCATGAAATTTCTCCAATATTAACATTCTTCATATATATATATATATATATATATATATATATATAAGTAAAATTCAATTCTTCATATATATATATATACACAATGATGTATACACATTAAGGTATTCTTTTGTGGGGGCATAAGCAGGGCCCTTCTCAATCATTTGTAAATGACAGTGGCGCTTAATAAAAATAAGTCACAATCAATTATTAACCGAACGATAAACTGGAATTCAAAAAATCGCGCGAATTTAGTAGATTTAAACATGTTTTCATTTTCCCTGAAAATTCGCGTCTACGCAATTTCTTCTGCTAGTCACATTTTTCTAAGTTTTATCATTCATATTTTCTTTAAATATTGGGTTGCCCCCAGTTTATATCAGGCATCCACAGTTATTTAGTGTATAAATTATTTGATAGAAATGTGGCCAGCGTGTCATCTCCACAAAGTGCAATATAAATGACACGATTTTTAGAGTCGTAATTTTTTTATTAAAAGTTTTGTAACTTGGCATAAATTTTGCCAGTATATTGAAATGTATTTTTACTTGATTATGGGTGAAAATCAATTAATTGTCAAATATTTGGGTTTGTGAAAGGAATACCCTAAACATCGAGAATGTGCATAGTAACGCGGGAGATAAGGGACAAGCTCAGAAAAAAAGTTTTCCCGTGACGACCGACGAATAAATAATCTGCAAAATAAAAAGAAACAATTATTTCGAACTTATCGCGCAATTTTCAACCTTCTTCGTCCTTTTTTGTTACAGGGGTTTCGGAAAGCAGGGATATCAGTGCCAAGGTAAGACCACGCTTGATAAAGTGTATCGACAGATAGAAGAAAAGTGAGGAAGAATAAGAAGGGAAGGGAGCTGTATGTCCAGAAGAATAGGCCATAAGCGGAAAGAATTCTCCTTGTATGTTTCAGTCTGTAGTTTCGTGGTTCACAAACGATGCCACGAGTACGTCACATTCACGTGTCCTGGAGCTGACAAAGGCGCCGATTCCGATGTGAGTTTTCCATCACTTGAAAATCGATTCGAATTAATTTAAGATAATAATGAAAAAAAAAAAAAAAAAAACAGAAAGTAAATGAGTTTATTGGAAATAGAAAAAAAATTAATAGAAGAAATGGTTGGTCATCGAGATTGAAGAGGCTATAGCAGTGTGAACGCTGAACATTTGGATGATTTTCGGGAATTTTTTCGAAGAAAAGTACTCAATTAAATGTTTTGGAAAAAAAACGCGTTTAAAGATTTCACTATCGATTTTTGCAAGATAAAATGATATTGATATAAATTATATAAACGATAATATTATTCTTGAAAGTATAAAGTGTCGAAAAAGGCACAAAAAATCGATTTTTTGAAAGTGTCACACTGGTAAAGCCCCTTAATTCCGAGTCCATTGTCCAGTCGTTCATTATCTCTAATATAATATCATATTTGATATATAATGTCATATTTTGATCTTGTTGGATAATAATAAAAAAATGAAAATAAACGAATCACCACGGAAAGGAAAGGGGGCGTGAGAAAATATCCTTTTTTTTAAATCGTTTTGTGTTTTCTGGTGGTGCCGTTAAAGCTAATGTGGTCTATGTGCAGTGTCCTGTCCCATCGCATAACCCGAAAATTGCGCCTGTTCAATTTTATTCCAGCGCTTCGTTATTTCTTGCCAAAGCTTATCTCGATATATAAATCGTGACACGTGTGTCCTTGCGAAATGAGATCTTGAGGTGGCTGGAGCACGAGGGATCTACTCGAGATTTTTTCGTCAAATTTTTTCTACCGTCGAAAACGAAATTCGTGGCCAGATGTTTTTATTCTCCTTCTTTGCTGAAAGGGAACGGTGAACTTTGTTTAGATTTTTTTATTCGGGTTTTATTTTAATTGAGAAAAAAACATGTTGCTTATTCATTTTTTTGAAGCAAGAATAGAAAAAATTCGATCAGATTTTTCATTTTATTTATTTATTTTTTGAAGCAATAAAATAGAGGGAAATAGTTTTTGCAGGCTTGATTTTAGAAGTACCGTTTTTTTCACGGCTTATGCTTAAAATGTTTGCAAAAAAATAATCGCTGGTGTCTAAACAATAACAGAAAATAATAAAACGCAAAGTATATTATTGTAATGTATAATTCAATTCTTCCGCTTCAGCTATTTTTGCAATATTCGTGGATAGATAAAACAGGATAAATTTTCCAATGCTTTTATTACGAAATAATGAAAAAAAAAAAAAAAAAAAAAAAAAAAAAAAATGTTCAATCTCTCACTCGACCCGGTGCTCCAACCCCCTTGAGGAATACAGCAGACGGTTCATTTGGGAAAAAGAAATTGAATGAAACATCGGTGGAAAGCAAGTTTTTTTCTTGTATCAACTCAGAGACGAAAGAAAAGTAGGAGTTCGGTGATAAGGCCCTTATGAGACAAGTGTAGCTCGGGACTGTTGTGTTTCCTTTTGGGATCGACCGTTTACGGATTCCACTGACGGTGCGGACTTCTCTTGAGACATAATAGCGCCTTAATTTCAAAACCGAGATCCTCGACACGCTGGGCTTCGTTGACCCCACCCGACCATACGACCATACGACCATTAGATGTATACCCGTTTCCACTTATACACCGGGTGTCATGAAACTCGCCTCGGCATTCACAGGACAGGTAGATCGTGAGATTCTGCAGGTAAAAGTCCTCATCCATTTTGCTCTACGATCAACCGTAGCTCAGATATTTATTAATCAACAACAGCCAATCCCGCGCGGCTGCGAAGCGGAACGCATCACGTGGGTAGCGGCGAGCGTGCAGTGGGAGCGCGAGCCCCGCCCTTTCGGTACACCCACGCGCGACGGATTGGCTTTCCTCGATCAATCAATATCTAAGCAACGGTGAATCGGAGAGAAAAACGGCTGGGGACTTTTCCCTTCAGAATTTTGCAATCTATCCCGTCGAAGGACCGCGGTCGCGACTTTTGCGATACCCTGTATTCCATACGTCGATCCGAGACCTACCGTGACGATAACAGCTTACCACTGACCGCTGAAAAGCGAACCACGACAGTGCGACGTGAAAACTAAAGCTACGGGAATTCGCGTCACCAGGGAAATCCCATTGTGTCCTGAAATTGTCCATACAAGTCTCGAACTCCCGTTCGCGTGTGAATGAACTTGTGGCATTCGTGCTAACGAACCTCCAGTTATATCCAATTCGTGCAACTTCGTATCGCGGTTGTGCACGATCGAAGATTTCACGCTTGAGTACACCTCACGTGTTTCAAATTTGATTTGAAACAACTGTCTTCCCAATTGCTACTGACGAAATAATCGATTTTGGAATTCTTTTGCGGATTCACCCGACGAGCTTGAAAAGCTCGCGTCAACTCCTCGAACACGTCAAAGTTTGCAGAATCGAGGTTTCAGGCTAACCTTACCGCAAATTACGTCAACCGCACCACTTTCTTCGACCCTCTCGATCAATCATCAGCTTCTCGACGATTCGACGCTGCCAACCACTCAATTTATCACGAAAATCAATATTAATTCTCAGGTGATTTGGCAAGTTGTAGGGGACGACGGGATTGATTTCGATAGTAAAGTCTCAGGACTTTTCGAGACTTTTTATTCCATAGTAGATGTTCATTCACTTATTATTTTTTGCATAAAGGGAGGGGTGGTCATGAACGCATCTCCATTACTTTTTTTTCGTAATGATGTTTCATATTCTTAATTACTTCTGTCCTACTATATACATATGTGTATATATATTCTTGGACTTTTGTATACAAGGTGGCCCAAAAAGTGATGTCCATGAATGAAAGCTAGATGACTGGTATCGATACCTATCCGAGTCACTCCTATGTATGTCCTGCAATCTTTTTTTAGTTTTCGACAAAAAAGTATTTTTCTCTATTATGCATGTACTTTTCTCGCGAGTTTTTTCACCTGTATCGTTATAAAGTGCACTGTTAAGTAATAGAGAAATCGCCAACTGAACATTAACGTAAATGCCTTAGGTTTTTATGAAACATTTAAGAAATATGTTTAAGAGGATCAGTCACTGGTTCAGATGATGACAAAAAATACTCATACTAGCCTAAATTACTCCTGATTGCTATTAAATACTTTTAAGGAGAAACTATATACACAAAAGAGAAAAAAATAAAAACCTATGCCGCAGGAAAACTAAAAAAATGTTTTATTCTCGAAAGCTAAAAAAGATGGTAGAACCTTTTCGTCGTAGAACCATCGTAGAACCATGGCGGTGATTCGAAGAGATGTCGATACGAGGCATCTGCATTGTCCTTTTGGATGTTTTTAACTTTTTTTTTAACTTTGATAGACAGGCATTGCTTGAGCTTATTTGGGCATCATTTCAAATAGTAAATGGATTATTCGTGACTATTGATTGTGCAATTTTACATTAAGGGAGACTTTGTCCTTGGAGTGCCATATTTTTAGGTGTTTACATTTTATTTTTTTTTAAAGGAAACGAGTAAAGCTTTTTGAGGGCGGTTTTTTCTTGCTTTTATTCATGATATACAGAACGTTACAAAATTTTTTTTTGAAAAAAAAAAAAAAAACCAAAATGGCGCCCGTTGCAGCTCCGCGAAAACGGGTCCTCAAATCGCGGGAGGTAAACGGCTGACATCACTGCCCCCTCTTTGTTGATCTGAAACACAAATTCAAAGCATATTATCAATCTGTGGCTCATTGGTCATGGAATGACGGATGGGTTTTTCGTTTAGTACAAATTTCGGAAAATGGCGGCAATTTTAAAAAAATCGAATTTTCGCGTTTTTTTTTCGCATAAAAAGATAAATAATAAATGCAAAAATGTATCTATCGAAAAAACGATCCGTCATTCCGTGAAGACATATTTTCTGAGCATGCTCTCCAAATTTCAGGTCGATATGTTAATTACAGCGGTCAGGAGAATGTCAGCCATTTTAAAAAACGTGTTTTCGAGAAAAAAACGCGTTTAAAGTTTTGTAATGTGTTTACACAAATGTGTTTATAATTACGGCTAATCGGCAATGCCTGGTCCATAGAGGCATCCCTTCTCTTTTTCTAGCTGCTCATGTTGAGCCGCTAACATCTCCCGCTGCAATTTCAAGGACAAAGTCTCCCTTAAATAGTATAATCCACTATTTATTCATATTTATCGACAGATTCTCGTGCCTTAATCAACAACCATTTTACACAATGCATTTTTTTTGTTTCTTTCTTTTGTACCAAGTTTTTTTTTTCTTCCGCGCTCCACATATTTTGCACGAAATCGACGATACGTCGTCACCCCGATATATGCCTCGTTCGTGACACCGCCAATTATCGGTATAACGATCCCGTTACGACTAATGAGCCACGCGAGTCAAGTACTTTCGGTAATCGCTTCAACGTTTAGAGGCAAACTGGTTTTTTTGTGTCTTCCGTCTGGGCTGACGATGTTGAGGTGACGCGAGAATCGCGCGACTAAGATATGCACTTCGATGAATACGAAGCTGTCGTCTCAATTCGTGCGTCTGCAAAGTTTTGCGGGCGTAGTTTGCGAAAAACGATGAGAAAAGTTTCGCAAAGTTTCGGTCGTGTCTGAAGGTAGAGGAGAGAAATAAGCAATCATTTTGTCGGTCGATGCAGCGACGAAGAGAGAGAGGGAGAGACAAAATTAACATACTCGTTTCTTTTCAATTTTGAAAATCAGGTTATAAAATATTGAGCCATTTTTAGTTTTATGCCTACTTTTTTTTAGGCGTTTCTCTTTCGTCTGGCTCGTTAATATTCGTAGAGTTGACAAATTGTTTCTTGTTTTATATGAATAAAGGGGTCTTCTCACTTTAGACGCTAAAAAAGGCTGTTTTCATGAATTTTTTTGATCGGTTTGTATTATGGATATTGATATAAAAGTTGTCACACTTAATAAATACACTTTCGAAATACAGTTAAGAAAATTATTTAAAGCGTTATCCCCACTTGTAGCGCAAAAAAGGTCTTTTTCATGAATTTTTTTAACGAAAACTACAAAACTTTTTTAATCGATCAATATACCATCTTAAAGAACACATCTTGAAGAACTTTCAGTAATTTTTTTATTGAAAAATATTACATTGTTTAGCGGCAAATGGCCGTCAATGAAATAATGTTTTTATATACACGGTTTGCGGTGACCAACATTGCAGCGAAGTGGATCATCTGAAAAAAAAATGCGGATGGATTTAGTCAAATATAAGTATAAACTAGTCTTTAATCGCAGGATTTTAAAAAATATTCATTTTTCACAAAATGGCGGACAGTCAAAGTTAATGGTTCGATTTTAACGATAAAAAAACGGCCGTTTTTTGGCTATAAAACGACCATTTTTTTTCGAAAAAAAAATCGAACGATTAAAGACTACATTTTTATGTATTAAATAAGCCTGCAAAATTTCAAGAAGATCGGTTGATTAGTGTTCGAGTAATCTTGGTCACCGACTTCAGAAATGCCATTTTGAGAAAAACGCGTTTAAAGTTTCAATTTCCGGTCGTTTACACAACGGATTCTTCTCTTTCAACGCTCATATTTCAGTCAATTTTGTTTGGATCGACTTGAAATTTTCAAGACATATTCTCAGATACTTATACTTCAAAAAAATGCAATAAAAAATCGATTTTTTCAAAATCGCAAGTGGGGGTAACCCCTTAAATCACTATAGATGAAAATGGTAGTTAAAAAAATGTCCTAAAAAAATTGACGGTCTGCGCTGTTGCTGAAATCTCGGAGATGGCCCATCCGAAAAAAAAGGTCAAACGGTTTTAGATTCAGTACGTTAATGGCTATAGCGCATATAATACGATTCTTGGTATATGCAGAAACAACAAAATGGCGGATATTTTTCGAAAAAAAAAAAAAAAAAAAAAAACGCGTCTTGTATCACTGTTTTTGGCACAAAATAGTCAATATCAAAATTGAAGAAAAAAACCCTTGATGTGCGCTATAGCTATAGTTTAAAAGAATATGTGGTTAAAATTTCACAAGGATCAGATTAGTCGTTTCGAAGATGTTATCAACAAGCGGTCGAAAAACGTTTCTTTTTTTTTTCGAGAAAAACGCGTTTAAAGTTTGTTTGGGTTACATAAATACATACATTTTTCAAAATGTATTTCGCAAGTGTATTTACTAAGTGTAAAAACTTTTATATCAATATCTATAATATAAACCTATCAAAAAATTTCATGAAAATAGCCTTTTTTAGCATTCAACGTGAGAAGACCCCTTAAAAATTATTTACATTGAAATTAATTTTTTATTTAGCCAAATTATCCGCAGTAGAACAACTCGTTATCACTAATTTATAAGATAAATAATTCTTTGTCATCCGTTGAAGCAAAAATGACTAATGACAACAAAAAATATTGTCTCATAAAATCAATTTATCATGCAAATAATTCATACGAAGATGAAAATTATTCGTACTAAAAATACGTTTTCACTTTCTATTAAAATAAAAATAAAAATATTCTCAACATTTTGTTCAGGAGCAATATCGTTATTGGTATTATCTAATGTCGAAATTGTTGGAAAACGTGTTTCGTGTCAGTAGATTATATTTTGGTATAAGGGAGACTTTGTCCTTGGAGTGCCATATTTCAGGTGTTTACATTTTATTTTTTTTAAAGGAAACGAGTAAAGCTTTTTGAGTGCAGTTTTTTTCTTGCTTTTATTCATGATATACAGAATGTTAAAAAAAAATTTTTTTGAAAAAAAAAAAAACCAAACTGGCGGCCGTTGCAGCTCTGCGAAAACAGGTCCTCAAATCGCGGGAGGTAAACGGCTGACATCAGTGCCCCCTCTTTGTTGATCTGAAACACAAATTCAAAGCATATTATCAATCTGTGACCCTTTGGTCATGGAATGACGGATGGGTTTTTCGTTTAGTACAAATTTCGGAAAATGGCGGCAATTTAAAAAAAATCGAATTTTCGCGTTTTTTTTCGCATAAAAAGATAAATAATAAATGCAAAAATGTATCTATCGAAAAAACGATCCGTCATTCCGCGAAGACATATTTTCTGAGTATGCTCTCCAAATTTCAGGTCGATATGTTAATTACAGCGGTCAGGAGAATGTCAGCCATTTAAAAAAACGTGTTTTCGAGAAAAAAAACGCGTTCAAAGTTTTGTAATGTGTTTACACAAATGTGTTTATAATTACCGCTAATCGGTAATGCCTGGTCTATAGAGGCATCCCTCCTCTTCTTCTAGCTGCTCATGTTGAGCCGCTAACATGTCCCGCTAAATTACAAGGACAAAGTCTCCCATAAGTGGTGACAAGGATAATTGTGCATTGATTTTAAAACAGATAATTCAAGATAGAATATTTTGAATTCTGAAATTTCCTTTCTTACAGATAGATGATGAGATATCATTTTTATTACAATTTTAATATGAAAAAATTATAATGAATTATTTCCATTTTAACAGACGATTACGAAGTATTTTTATTACGGATAATTTCCATTTCAATAGACAACCATAAATGAGTCGAAATAATTTTTCACACGCGCAATTGAATATCAAATCGATTTTCAAAAAGGACCCTCGCTACTATTATTCCTCGATTCAATGCATTTTTTTTCTTCGTTCTCACGCGGATGCAATCGTTCTCCCTTTTTACGAGTATTCGCCGGCCCACGGGATGACAATTTCTCGCGAGATATAGGAACGTCACTCTCGTTGCGGGAGATATGACAGCTATAAATTTTTGCACGAGTACGTTTTTTTTTATCGTCGATAGATCGAACGTGTGTGACTCGTTTCTTTCCTTTCGTCGTATCGGTTGCCTGTCGTTGCAGATTTTTGGGTTTCTTGTTCCTCTTGCTTTTCCTCAACCTCTTCTGCCCCTTCGCCCTTTTTTTTTAAACCGCGAACATGTGCGTGGGCCCGTTTGTCCCGTCGGTCGTAATGTGGCCAATATCTTTTCTTTCTCGCGTCGCTAGATCTCCGGCAAAACGACGAGCGAATAGCCCGATCTATCATCGTCCTCCTACTCCCTCTTGTCCCTTCGGGAACGCGGTTACGCGAGCGAAAATGGATTGCCTATTATTTTCGCGGTTTTCCTATCCGTATAAAGATGTAGACTTACGGGTCGTTCCAGGCCAAATGGACGAGTCAGTCACTGTCGACGGCCATTTTTTTTTAGACAATAGTACAGGACGATTGAAAAAAAGTTTGCTCGTCTTGTCAAAACGCATGATAAAAGGGATCGGAAAGAATAGTTTTGAAAAATAGTTTTGAGGGGTGGGTTGGAGGAGGGACAGTTAGAAAAAATGGACCAAGAAAAATAGTATGATGAAATGTATCAGGAAGAAATGTTATTAAAAATAGACGAAAGAAAACGAATTTTGAAGAATTTTGAAAAAATAAGAACCGGGCTGTGAAAAACAATTCGGTTCGATGAACCAAGAAAATTATTCATAAAAAATGGACCAGTAAAGACATTTAAAAAAAGTGCCAGGGAGAACATTAAAAAAACAGACCAGAAAAAAAAAAAATTTTTGAAGTGCAAGTTTTATCGAGAGAGGTGAATCAGTAAAAAAAATGTGTGAAAAAAAACAGTTTAAAAAGGGAACAGGAACAACATTTTTAAACAAATGGACCAGATAAGATAATTTCCAATATGCATCTGGAAAAACCTGTCTGAAAAATAGACCAAGAGGAACAGTTTTAAGATATTAATCAAGAAAAACATACACAAAAATTGGGTCAAAATGGACTGTTTCGAAAAATAGAACAGATGAAAACTGTTAAAAAATGGACCAAGATAAATAGTATGATGAAATGTATCAGGAAGAAATATTATTGAAAATGGACGAAAAAAAAAGAATTTTGAAAAAAATAAGAATCTGTCCGTGACAAACTATTTGGATCGATGAACCAGGACTATTATTCATAAAAAATGGACCAGTAAAGACGTTTAAAAAAAGTGCCAGGGAGAACATTAAAAAAAACAGACCAGGAAAAAAACATGTCAAAAGATGTTTTAAGGAGGTTGAAGCGTTAGCCACAATCCAAGGTTAAATTTAATTTAAAAAAATACATGTTATTGTTTATACTATACTGAGTCTTTACGAATTTTTTGAACTTTTTTCACCACCAAACACCAGAGGTAAAAAATAGTTTAATGCATGTAATTTAACGTGCGGTTAGATGGGCAAGAATTTCACACTAAAGGTTATATAATTTTTATCGTTATTTAGCACCAAGATAAACCATTTCAAACAACGGATTAATGCAACCTGAACCTTTGTGAACGTTTAAAAAAAAAATCCTCATCTTGCCCATCCCAAACCATGGGCCAATAATCTCGTGACGTAAATATGAATAGGCATAATTATGAATTACTCAAAATTTCATTGTGAACTGTATAAAACATTCGTTGTCGTAGTTTTTTCATCATAATCATCGATAACGTTATGCTTTTTCAAGTTGGTAGTAACACAAAAGTTTTTCTACTTTACGTAATAAAAATGTCAAAATGCATAATATTGCCCTTTAATTATATATTTAAAAAAATTTGCTTGTATGCATTTTTTTGAGGTTCATTGAAAAAAAAAAATGAACGAACCGTCATTTGACTCAACTGAATCACTTCAACCTCCTTAAATGTAAGTTTTATCGAGAGAGATCAGGACAATCAGTAAAAAAAATGTATGAAAAAAAAACAGTTTAAAAAATGAAACAGGGATAACATCTTTAAACAAATGGACCAGGCAAGATAATTTCCAATAGAGATCTGGAAAAACCTGTTTGAAAAATAGACCAAGCGCAACAGTTTTAAGAAATTAAGCGAGCGAAACATACAAAAATTGGGCTAAAATGGACGGTTTTGAAAATCAGACCAGATAAAGACAGTGAAAAAATGGACGAGACGTAAAACACTTTGAAAAAATGAACCAGGAAAAAATGGACTAAAAACTGAAAAATGGATCAGGACAAAGTTAAAAAGAATAGACCAGGAAATATAGTCTCAAAAATGAAGAAAAAACAGTTAAAAAATTGGAACAAAAAATAGATGTAAATGGACCAAGCATACCAATTTTGAAAAATGGACGAGGAAAAGTCACTCGAAAGGGATCATCGAATTATGCTCCCGTAAATAGTCGACTCCTCGTTTACAACAGACTGGGAATATTTTTTGCGCCGATGACTATAAAAAAATAGGCACCACTCAATTTGGCCAAGAACGCCCCATGTATATGTTTGTCCACCCAAATCGGCGGATCGTGTGCGGTATTTTCTCTTCCTCCATCCCCACCGACACTCATCAATATAACCAATATTCTCATTGAACGACGAGCTCTGATTTCTTATCGATCTTCCGTTTTGCCAATCACCCATTCCCCCCTCCCTCCCGCCGCTCATTTTTCGACACTTATATTCATTCGGGCGCGTCATACGAATCATTTTCACGAAGAAGAATTACTTTTTCATTTGCCGATGACACCGCGGGGTGCGACGAAAAATCGACAGTAAAAGACTAAACGGGCCAATGGGTGACCGTCACCTGGCTCTGGGGGTTTTCACAGTTTCCCCGTGCCCCTCGTGTGGATAGCGAAGTGACCAGCATAGGCACATGAAAAAACAATCGGGTTGAAAGAAAAGAAAAAAAAAGTGTGCACGATAAAGCTGCTGATCGTGCGGGCACATGATCCCTTCGATTCCTCGCTCCAGCCACTTTAGGCGCTTTGGGCGACAAGTTGAACGATGAAAGATCGCGAGAGGGTCGAGCAAGCGGTTGACAGAGTTTGCCCGAGGGATTGGAAGGGTCGACGATTTGCCCTGCGTGTCGGTCTCACCTTTCGCCACGTCTCTGCCTACACAACTAACAAATTTCCCCAAACTTATCCTCCATACAATAACAACAATAATGACAACGATAGCTTATCCCAACTCGCGGAAAACTCAGGGACAACCTTATCACCGTACAAATGAAACATCAACTGATGACTCGTGCATTTAAGGCCGTAGGCCACAGTAACGGGTATAAAATCATTTGCGAATTTGACCATTTTTTTTTTCGTATGGAAAAGTAATTCACTCATAAAATTAATTACACATCTATTTAGTACGAATATCAAGCTGTTAGAAAATATATATATATATTTTTTCGATGTACAAAATGACCGACTGCTAATATTTTCTTTTGTTATCTTTTTTTTAGGCGCTTTTTTACCTAGAACAAAAAACAAAAATTCTCGTCAATCTACATTAGAATACCTAGGGAAGTACATACGGAATTTAAAAAATATTGTTTTTTTCAAAAGTTGTAGGTATTGAAACTTAAGGCGTTACCCCCACTTGTAGCGCAAAAAAAGGCCTTTTTCGTGATTTTTTTAAAAGAAAACTACAAAACTTTTTTAATCGATCAATATACCATCTTAAAGAACACATCTTGAAGAACTTTCAGTAATTTTTTTATTGAAAAATATTGCATTGTTCAGTGGCAAATGGCCGTCAATGAAATAATGTTTTTATATACACGGTTTGCGGTGACCAACATTGCGGCGAAGTGGATCATCTGAGAAAAAAAATGCGGATGGATTTAGTCAAATATAAGTATAAACTAGTCCTTAATCGAAGGATTTTAAAAAATATTCATTTTTCACAAAATGGCCGACAGTCAAAGTTAATGGTTCGATTTTAACGAAAAAAATCGTACTACACTTCGCACAAAAATTTAGGGAGCAAGAAAAAAATCCAAATTTTTGGGGGATTTTCAACAGGCTGTAACTCATACAAAAATGGTCGTACAGCAAAAAAAAAGCAAATTGTAGCTCTAAGTGTCTAGTTTTCGGATCTGAGTTTGAAAATTTTTTTTTGAAAATTTTTTTCGAGTAATCATAAGAAAACCACCGAAAAAAAAATGTTCGAAATTTTTTTGGTTTTTTTAAATCTACGGACGTGGAAATTTTTTTTTCGACTTAACCTCTATATGGACCGGATAGCTTGTTTATTCAGCTTTAATTTGGTTTTTTAAAAATCTCGATACGAGCATTTCTCGCTGAGATATCGGTGTTTGAATGGAAAAAGATCATTTTGTCTTTGATTACCAATATCTCAGTAACCAATGATCGCACAGAAATTTTGAGGTTGGTTTCAAAAACTTGAATAAACTCTACAAGGATTGGCAATTGAATTTTGAAAAAAAAAGTCTTAAGATAACTCTCTCAGTTAATTTGCTTTTTTAAAAATTTAAAAATACGGTAGTTTTGAGAAAAACTGTGGATTGGCTCGATTACCAAGAAAGCAGGTTAGTTTTAAGAAAAACTGTTTTTTTTTAGACACTGTTTAAATTCGCACAAAAAAATTATTGTCCCAATATTCGTAGAACGAATATTCGACTTGCCTTGGGGGTATCAACTTTTAATTTATTCAATTAATTTGTGACTAGGAAAATTAAAGTGCGGAAGAGGAAAATCGGTGAGAAAGTGAGTCGCTACATTTCTTTAATTTAGGGCCAATTGAAAAAAAAATGAAAAAAAAAAAAAAAAAAAAAAAATTTCAAAAATTTTCGATTTTTTTTCTTAAATTTTCCAAGTCACTAATACAGAATTGAGAGAAAAATGAAAAAATTTTTTTTTTTTCATTTTTGATAAAAATTATGACATTTTCAGAGCGAAATTCTTGCTCCTTTAATTTTTTCAAAAATTCGATCAAGTGGGAAAAAAAACGGTTGGCTGGATTAAATTGAAACTTCGTAGGGTTTTTGTGGGTATATTGAACAGTAAAAGGCACACTTAACATTAGTGGTTTCCGCAATATTTTTGATTGGGCGCTTGATTTTCCAAAAAACCACAAAAAGCCCTTTTTTGGTCGCTTTTTCAAATTCATGTAATGATTGAAAAAAAATTCTTTTTTCAAAATTCAATTGCCAATCCTTGTAGAGAATTTATTCTAGTTTTTGAAACCAACCTCAAAATTTCTGTGCGATCATTGGTTGCTGAGATATTGGTAATCAAAGACAAAATGATCTTTTTCCATTCAAACACCGATATCTCAGCGAGAAATGCTCGTATCGAGATTTTTAAAAAACCAAATTAAAGCTGAATAAACAAGCTATCCGGTCCATATAGAGGTTAAGTCGAAAAAAAAATTTCCACGTCCGTAGATTTAAAAAAACCAAAAAAATTTCGAACATTTTTTTTTCGGTGGTTTTCTTATGATTACTCGAAAAATATTTTCAAAAAAAAAATTTCAAACTTAGATCCGAAAACTAGACACTTAGAGCTACAATTTGCTTTTTTTTTTTGCTCTACGACCATTTTTGTATGAGTTACAGCCTGTTGAAAATCCCCCAAAAATTTGGATTTTTTTCTTGCTCCCTACATTTTTGTGCTAAGTGTATTAAAGACTACATTTTTATGTATTAAATAAGCCTGCAAAATTTCAAGAAGATCGGTTCATTAGTGTTCGAGTAATCTTGGTCACCGACTTCAGAAATGCCATTTTGAGAAAGACGCGTTTAAAGTTTCAATTTCCGGTCGTTTACACAACGGATTCTTCTCTTTCAACGCTCATATCTCAGTCAATTTTGTTCGGATCGCCTTGATATTTTCAGGACATATTCTCAGATACTTATACTTCAAAAAAATGCAATAAAAAAAATCGATTTTTTCAAAATCGCAAGTGGGGGTAACCCCTTAAGAAATGAATTTTCAGTGAAAAATTTCGTTATAACTGCTCGTAAACTGCTCATAAAATGAAAAGTTTTCGATTAATCAGAAATTTCGTACGTACTTCTCTGCGAAATGCAATTAGGAGCATGACTTTTAAATTCGAAGTAAATCGAGTGAAAATTGTTGAATTTATTTGTCAGGCCAATTGGAAAAAAGCTGTTTCGAGAAGGTTCGAGTAGTCGGCACATTTTGTACATCGAAAAAAAAAATTCCAACAGCTTGGTATTCATGCTAAATTGATGTATCATTAATTTGGGGAGATTACGATATCTTTGGCGCCTAAATTTGACCATTGGATTATGAAATATGGCCGAAAAAAATACGAAAAACAAGAATAACTTTTTTCGTTTTGAGCCTTAATTTTGGATTTACAGCGCTTCGAAGAGAAAAAAAGTGTATTTTTCCGATTTTCTATGTAAATCGAATTTTCCACGTGTTTTACATCGTTACGTCGTACTTTGTTTGGGTTTGTTCTTGTTTATTTCCTCGACGTAGCGCATTCCGAAGAAAGCTACATTAACGCAAACCAGCTAAATCGCTTAATAACGAATAATTCGTAAAATGTCCCGTATCTTCTAGAGAAAGCCAAAATCGCGATTTTTTTATTCTCAAAAAAGTGTTTGTTTTGCGCCAAATATGAATGATCCACGATCAAATAAAGGCGCCAAAGATATCGTAATCGTGCCATTAATTTCATGAGTGAATCACTTTTTCATAAGAAAAAAAATTGTTAAATTCGCACATGATTTTATACCCGTTACTGTGGCCTGAGGCCTTAATTTAACTCTCGAGGTGCAATTCCACTAACTATGCATTTTTGGACAGCTCATCGAAGACCGAAATCTCCATTTAGTTCAATTAAAAGCCTCCTCCAATTCCCATTCACGTGCTCATTAATTCCTCAAAGCAATGGGATGAAGAAAAAAAGGAAACAAGCCTCGTCAAAGTAAATGTTTCGTCGTCGGTCATTTGTATCGTTAATACGCATTATCGGTGAATGATCACATAACGCAGGACACGCGGACGAAGCACCATTTCAAGCCACACACCTACAACAGCCCTACCTTCTGTGACCACTGTGGTAGCCTTCTCTATGGTGTCATCCACCAGGGCATGAGGTGCCAAGGTATCGAAAAAATGCAAAAAAATAAAAATAAAAATAAAATTAATACAAATGTTTGAAACACATTCGGTTCAGACGCAAATCACAACCACACGATTTTTCACAACAATATATATATTATATATATATATATATATATATATATATATATATATATATATATATATATATATATATATATAATTAAGGGTGACCCGTTACATTACAATGAGACGTATAGGTCCGTCTCAGTATATACAGGGTGTCCCTCTTATCTCTGCCACTCGAAATAACTCGGTAATTGTCGATGCCACAAAAAAATGTTCTCGACAAAAGTTCTACGGTGTTAAGGGGGCCATAAAATGCCACCATTTTTTTCAAAGTTCGGTAGAGGCGCTAACGCATAGTGAAGGTCACCTCCACTTTTTTTTAAATGCAATGGTACATTTTTTTCACCCGTCTTGTGGAGCACCTCAAGCCGCATAAAAATCATTGGGGGGTCAATGTCGTTCAAGGTCATTCAAGGACACCTTTTAAAATGAAATACAAGTCCAAATATCTCGGATCACTACCAAATATTTGGTAGTGATCCGAGACATTTAGATTTGTATCATTTATACTGACCTTGAATGACCTTGAACGGCTTTGACCCCCTAATGTTTTTTTTTGTGGTTTGATGTGCTCCACAAGATGATTGAAAAAAAGTGTACTATTCCATTTAAACAAGTGGAGGTGACCTTCACTGTGCGTCAGCGACTCCACCGAAATAAAACAAATTGGTAGCATTTGATGGCCCCCTTCACACCGTACAACTTTTGACTGGAAGATTTTTTTGCGACGTCGATAATTACCGAGTTATTTCGGGTGGCAGAGATAAGAGGGACACCCTGTATATATTTATATGTATATATATATGTGTGTGTGTGTGTGTGTATATATATATATATATATATATATTTCTATGGGGCGATTAATCCTCACTACATTTCACGGATCTGCATAAGCTTGGAGCCCAAAATACGTGTCGATTTTCAATATTTTTTTCCAACGAGAGTATTTGAAATGACGAGGAGACTTTACACACAATTCATATATAGTCTTGGCGGGTTTGAGTTTTTTTTTCGCAAAAAACAACTTTAATAATTTGTTATCAATAAATGGATAAAAATATGAAAAAAATCATTCGATCTTACGATAGTAAACGTTATACGCCGTCCGAGTTTGGAGTGAATCGGACGAATAGATTTTGAAATTCGACTTACACTGTTTAATAAAACATAGTGTTCGAGAAAAAGATAAATCGCAGCGGGCGATCTGAGCCATCACAAAAATCGTCATAATTCGATAAATTTTTACAAAAATTTTGTTGCAAATAAAAGTTAAGACCCAAAACCATGTGACAAAAAATCGTGTTTTCGAAATTTCAAGCCTATGTAGCCCCCTCAAATGCGGACTAGAATTACTCGAGGAATATATATATATATATATACACACACACACATCTGTGTATATGTACATACGAGTATAATGTTGCGTTAACATTATTTTGTTAAATTTCACATCACACTGTACATAAAATATAAACGAACAGAACGACCCAAAAAGTCCAAAAAAAAATCAAACACCCCGACAATTAGTACTCGTTCGTATTGGTGAGTCACGCTACCGTGCAGCATTCACACCTATGTCCATCCTTTACTCCTTCTCCTCGCTATTGTAATGTCGCGCGTCCTCTGCGTGTACATATGTTTCAAAAAACAAAAGAAAGCATCCTTGTTTTTTACTTTTTTATTCAAAATGGTTTTTTTTCCGTTTTAACGAAAGATAAATATGAAAAAGTAAAACACAAGGATGCCGGAGGATCCGCTAGAGATTCGCACTTCGTTACGTGTCCTGCACGTAACGAGATACGTCAAAAATAATATAAATATGTATATAGGATGTTTGTATCTGACGTGCATACGCGAGTTGTTGCACACAATGGGAACTATACCGCGGTAGCTTCCACAGCAAATATCTACGCCGTGTCACGTCTCGAGAATGACTGTTTTTTTTTATCAGTTTGTGTGACGTTTTTCAATATGTTTTCTTCTTTTTTTTTCATCGTTTTTTTCTCGTTTCGATGTACCGATGTATTGGCATTTGTGGGCAGAGATCTCTCGGGTCCAGTCGACGGAAAATGGGTCAAAGATGTGGACGATAGTGCCGGATTTGAGAACGTTGTTGATTCCGTTTTTTTTTTGTTTTTCGAACATTTTCGCCCATTATCTCATTGAGAATTGATTTTTGAAAATCGTTGATTCGGCATTGCAATTTGGGAAAAATGAATAATTAAAATAAAATGGAGTTGAATAAATTGAATTACTCGGCTCTAGTGTTTTGCACGGAATGAAATTTTTTTTCGTAGCCTCTGGAAAAGAAATTATGCTTGTTTTTTATTGGATATTCCGCATTGGATTTTTAAAAGAAGTGCAAAAAATGGCTGTTGGAATTAAAAAGTTATTGAATGGATAAAATAATTGATAAATTTATTTTCTTTATAAATCAATTAATAAATGAATAAATTAATTTGTTAATGAATAAATACATGGTTGAAAAAAAAACATGAATTGCTTTTATTGAATGTTGAATAAAATTGTACCGTGGTCGAGGGGATAAAAAAAAGTTTATGTCATATTTTAGGAAACGTTATTTTCAAACGGGCAAGAAAGAAAATGATCTTCGGAGATAATATATTTGAAAGATGTAATTTAATTTGCGTAAGACTTACTTGAAAAAAAGGACACTAATTGTTCCGATGAAATGTCGAATTCAGTCTCAGACTCAGATTCAAAAAAAAAATCAGGAAATCAGAAAATCTGGCGTTGTTTTTTTTTTAAGTTTCACAAAGTCGAATTCCCAACAAAAAAGAAGAAAAATATTTCAGAAAGTGTACATTGAAAATTAGATGCAAATAATTCTTCACAAATGTGTTTAAAAAAATAATTTTTATCGGACATTGAATAAAACTGTATCGACGTCCAGGGAATTAAAAAAATCAAGTTACCTATTTACCCTTTCGCATATTTGATTGTTAAGGGAGTAAGCAAAAGAATCATTCACACGGATATATTTTTTTAAAGGAGAAGATTATTTTTTAAAGACATTTAAAAAAACATATCATTTTGATAAAAAATCGAATAAAATTATACCCAAGTTCAAGAATTTTGCAAAAATCTACTTCTGTTTTTTGTTCATTGTAAATATCTTGCAAAAAATTAAATCTACAACGTTCCAAGTATTCTCGCCGAACATTTGCTCTCACGTCGAAAATACGAATTTCCAAAAGAATTTCAGCACGCTTCGCCGTGTCGTTTCTCGGATTGAAAACTTCGGAAATTCCGAAGAAAATAGAAGCAAAAAATTTTAGAAAATGTACATCAACATCGAGGTACAAATCATTTTTAAAAAATAGACATAAAAAAAATCATTTGAATCATTTTTATCAGATGTTGAATAAAATTTTACCGACGTCCAGGGAATTTACAAAAATCTAGTTTCCTATTCAGCCTCCCACAAATCAAGCAAGAGAATCATTGACAAGGACATATTTTTCTAAAAGCAGCAAATTATTTTTGAAAACACACAAAAAAACAAAATAACTTTTATTAAATCTCGTATAAAATTATACTTAAATCCGTGGAATTTTCCAAAAATCTTGCTTTTTTATTCATCTTTATTATTAAAAGAATTCCAGCATGTTTCGTCGTGTCGTTTCTCTGACTGAAAACAGATGGAAATTTTAATTCGCCGTGTCGCTGACCTCGTTGATTTGGCTCAATGTGCTCGACGCACAGATTTCCATACAGGCCTGTACATCCGTAATGCGGATTCGTGCGCGCATACACGCGTTCGTCAATGCTTGTACGTGTGTGCCGTCTCGAGGGGCATGGATCTTATCGAGCGAGGGAAATTTCGCAGGCTGTTGAGACGAACGAAGAAGAGCTCGAATAAATGCGAATGCACGAAATAGGAAGAAAAAGAGGAGTCGTGATTTACGACACGGGGAATGCGAAATGGCCAAATGGCCCGATGCAAAACGTTGGTAACAAAGCAACGAGAGAAAAACGTATTTTATTTACGAACGTGTTAATAAAGCACGTGCCAGATTTTTCCCTTGCTCCGAAGCTCCGTACTCCTCGACGCAGTTGATATTTCGATTTGGGTAGAATATCCATAAGTCGCATTTCCATATCCGAATATCCATAAGTGCCAAATCCATAAGTGCCAAATCCATAAGTGAATATCCATAAGTGAGTATAGAGTAGAACGGAGTGCCAGAAATGGCGGGAGGTAGAGGAAAAGTGAGTATAAAGGAACCCAAACAAATACAGCAAATAACAAACCCAAACAAACTCACTTATCTCTACCTTCCGCCATTTTTGGCACTCATTTCTACTCTATACTCACTTACGGATATTCGACTTATGGATATTTGAATTATGGATATTCGTACTTATGGATATTCGACTGTTGGATATTCGTACTTATGGATATTCGACTTATGGATATTCGTACTTATGGATATTCGACTTATGGATATTCGACTTATGAATATTCGTAATTATGGATATTCGTACTTATGCATATTCGACTTATGTATATTCGTACTTATGCATATTCATACTTATGAATATTCGTACTTATGGATATTCAAACTTATGAATATTCGTAATTATGGATATTCGACTTATGTATATTCGTACTTATGGATATTCGTACTTATGGATATTCGACTTATGGATATTTGACTTATGGATATTCATACTTATGGATATTCGTACTTATGGATATTCATACTTATGGATATTCGTACTTACGGATATTCGACTCATGAATTTTCGACTTATGGATAGTCATACTTATGGATATTCGTACTTATGGATATTCGTAATTATGAATATTCCACTTATGGATATTCGGACTTATGGATATTCGACTTATGGATATTCATACTTATGTATATTCGTAATTATGGATATTCGACTTATGGATATTCGACTTCCGGATATTCGACTTGTGGATATTCGACTTATGGATATTCGTACTTATGTATGTTCGACTTATGGATATTCTCCATAAGTGGATATTCGTCGACAGTGGATATTTATTTTCCATTTTGTCAATGTGTGTATGTGGAATTCTGTTGATTTGATTGTGTTCGTGCTCATAATTAAGTTTTTCAGACTCGTGTGCTGAGCTTCGATGAATATTTATTTTTGACGGCAGTGGGGAATTTTCGAGATCGTATAGATCCGTATATTTTCTTTCGGACTACTCTTTCGCTCTGTATATGAAAATAAAATGTTTGCTAATTTTGCAAATCTTGTATTTTTAATTATATACACTACCGGCCAAAAGTTTCCGGACACTTCACTTATCTCTACCTCCTGCCATTTCTGGCACTCATTTCTGCTCTATACTCACTTACGAATATTCGACTTATGGATATTCATACTTATGGATATTCGAATTATGGATATTCGTACTTATGGATATTCGTACTTGTGGATATTCGTACTTATGGATATTCGTAATTGTGGATATTTGATTTATGGATATTCGATTTATGGATATTCGTACTTATGGATATTCGACTTATGGATATTCGACTTATGGATATACGACTTATGGATATTCATCGACAGTGGATATTTCTTTTTCATTTTGTTAATGTGTGTATGTGGAATTCTGTTGATTTTATTGTGTTCGTGCTCATAATTAAGTTTTTCAGACTCGTGTGCTGAGCTTCGATGAATATTTATTTTTGACGGCAGTGGGGAATTTTCGGGATCGTATAGATCCGTATATTTTCTTTCGGACAACTCTTCCGCTCTGATATGAAAATAAAATGTTCGCTAATATTGCAAATCTTGTATTTTTAATGATATACACTACCGGCCAAAAGTTTCCGGACACTTCAGATAATTGCAAAACTTTCGATCACTGGATAAGGGGGCGTACACAAATTACGTAACGCCAAATTCTCTATTTTTCGACTTCGCCCCCCCCCCCCCCCCCCCATGTACCAGGGCCGTAACGTCTGGCCGGACCGTCTCCCCCCTCTATTCCGTTACGTAACGGGTGCTTTGTCGTTAATAATTGCAATTTTTTTTCGTAGACGTAACTAATTATGAAAGGATCGGGTTTATACTCATTTTATGAAGTATATATTCATCTAGTTTTATACTAATTTTTATGAAAAACATCTTTAAAATTAACCGAGATATGTGCGTTGATTTGAAGACGAAAAATAAATTCTTTTTTGTCCCATCGATGTCTTTATGAAAGGTTATCTGTAAATAAAAAGTCAACAATTTATCGATAGCTATACAAATGTAGCTATCGTTATGCCTAGCCGTTTTTTATTTTGGTTTATTTTTACAAAATGCCGACGGTTTGGACATTTTTTTTTCTATTTTCAAGGCTCTTTTTGTATTCAAGCAGCCTTTAAAAATAGTAATTATGAAAATTAAAAAAATCGGCTACGTAGAACCATAATCACTTCGGTTCCAAAATGTCGACAAAAAAAATTGAAGATCGGTTAATAAGTTTTTGTGTATTCGCTGGGACAAGGTCGAACAGAGTAGTTTCGACAAGAACGCGTTCATAGTTTTCGTTCCGTTTTTCTTGATATAAAGTTATGTTTTTTTTCTAGAATTTTGATACTTACATTAAGGGGCTATACCAGTGTGAACGGCAAAAATTTGGGTGATTTTCGAGAATTTTTTGGAAGAAAAGTACTCAATTAAATGTTGCGGAAAATTTAAAATATACTTGGCTATATTTAACCTATATTACATAATTTTTTCATAGAAACATATTGAGATCCCAGCGACTTATGCGCTACCCTCGGAGACGCAAAAAAAAAGTTCCTCCACTGCTGACATGATTCCGGCCGATTGAGTAGCTGAAACCGAGAACTGTTTTCTTGCCTATAAAATGGTCCTTTTTTCCAATGCCAAATTGTCAATTTTCATCCAATCAAAAATATCCTACGCCATATCCTACTGCTCTTTGAGTTAGAATGTCAGCAAATTTGAAAAATATCATTTCGAGAAAAACGCGTTTAAAGATATAACTATCGCATTTTATACCTACGAGCGGTTGCTCTTCAGAAGGCTGCCATTCGAGGAGTATTAGAGATACGGCCTTCAAATTTTGACAGGATATTTTTGAAAGTATAAACTATCGAAAAAGGCAACAAAAATAAATCGGTTTTTTTTAAGTGTCACACTGGTAAAGCCCCTTGAATTAGAGCCATTTTTACAAGCAATTAGCAATTAGAGCACAATGTATATTATTATATCGCTGTATCAAGGTGTCGTGTGTCCGTCGGAAGGGAATGGACAAATCTTCGTTATATCGAATTTCGACTGTATAGCTCTGTATAATTAATTTATTAAATTATAATTCAATTATTATATAAAATATAATTAATTAAAATATATTTCTTTTATAATCATAATTATTTTTGTATTACAAAAATACAATTTTTTTAAATTAAAATATAAAATATAATTAATTATATAATATATTTATAAAATTATATTATTATAATATAATTTTGCCATTATCCAAAGTGATGAAAATTTTTGCAATTATTTGAAGTATCCGGGAACTTTTTGCCGGTAGTGCACATATATGGGTGGTTGCATATGAAACCGTCTATTTTCGAGCGAGAGAAAAGATCGTGGGTTGGTAGAAAATCGACGAACTGGATTATTCAAAGTATTGCCCATCGGAAGAGACAATCTTGGCCCATCTTTTAGCCAACAACCGGATCCCACATAGGAAGAATTCGGATTCTTTAGAGGCAATACAATCATCTAGCCATTTTTCGACTCATTCGTACGAGGTGAATGCCTGAGCCGTAAGCGCCGAACTGCAGGAACAAATCCCACATGGAAATAAAATATATAAAAAATATATCGAAAGATACATAAAACATATATTAAATACACTTTGTACGAAAAGTTGGATATGTCAAGTATAATTTTGGATATGATTAAAAACCTATACGATATATAAATATAAATCCATTTAAGATACATCTTAAATATATCAAATATGCAAACTGAATGTATGTTTTATATATTTTAAATATGGTTGGTTAAGCAACTTGAGTAACAGATGACGTTGCAAATGAAAAATATCTTCAAGTCGGTATCTCGTGTAGACCTAGCCGCACTAGGCGGAATAAATGATCGGACAAAAAATTGAAGGTTACGTAATCTCGTAATTCTATTCGATTATCGCTCTCTATGCGAACGCAATTAAGTAATTGATCCAATAATGTTAGTTACTCTTGTAAATCCACACATTTCTCAATAAACTAACTTTGTGTATTGTACGATATGCAGACGATACGAAAGTTAACGGCGGGGTAAAGTTAATTCGGCGAAAAAAAGGCATGTTTTTAAGATTTTTTTTTGGCGTAACGAATAGTGTTCGTTTATTGATAAATTTACATATGATAAAGTAACATTTGAACAACATTCTCCTAAATTTGCATTGCAAAATATTCAAAATTGAGCGAGTGAAAATTAAACCCCGGAGGCGCCTCGAAAAAAAGTTGGTTTGCGGTGTGCACCATAACTCGCAACAGAATCATTTGAAACAAAAAAATCAAAATGCATTTGTTAAAGGAGATGTTTCTCGAGGTAATGACGGGAGGATTTTTTTTCGATTTTTCGATTTTTCGTAGCACTTGGAAGCCAAAAACCCGATTTTCGCTAAAAAAAATCGGCTAATTTGTTATTGAAAAATTAGTAATTATTAAAAAAAACAAAAAAGCTCTCGACAATACCTGGTGAATTACGTGAAGAAGTACTGTGCAAAATTTCAAAGCGATTGGTCCAGTAGACTTTGAGTTATCGTGCACACGGACTTCAAATATGACAAGTCTCAGAAAAACGGTTTGAAAAACGCAGAAGAGAAGAGAACGGCATGGAGCAATAGACGCTCAAATACTCATAACTTCGTCAATTTTACTCCAATCGACTTGAAATTTTAACACAACATTTTTGATATATTATGCATTTATTTAAAAAATTAAACAAAAATGAAAAAAAAAATTGTAATACTTTACCCCGCCCTTAATTTAACAAGTAGAACTAGTTCAGTGGGGAACGTCCCAGCTCATCACTCAGAGGTCCCGGGTTCGAAACCACCTTACGGCGTGTAAGCGTCTGATATAATTTAAATTTGAACCATTAATATATTTGAACCGCAAACACCATAATCGTAATTAAGGAGAAGAAAAAAATATCGTAAAAGGGTGCAATGATGTAAATAACGTCATAAGAAAATTTTTAAGAATATTTCAAGTATAGTTTAAATACATTTCAAGTATATCTTAAATACACGTTGAATCTATTTCAATAATATTTGAAATGTAGTGTGAACATATTTCAAGTATATTTTAAACGGAGTATGAACATATATCGTGTATATTTTAGATTTAGTTTAAATACATTTAAAGTATATTTCAATTATAAGTCGAATACAGTTAAAATACACGTGTAGTATATTTTGAGGGTAATTTGGGTACATTGTAAGTATATTTTCAATATAGTTCGACTATACGTAACCGCCTATCCAAAATATATATTTTTATATACATTCTGAAGATCTATTTTCGGCGAAAACTTTGATATCGCGAATATATTTTTCATGCATTTCCCGTATATATTGCATATATCTAATCTATATCTAAGATGGATAATATATATCTGAAATATATTTTACATCCTTTTTTAATATATCGAAAAATATATTTTTACATATATTTTATTTCCGTGTGGGATGGTAATCGGAGGAAGCGATGTCTGGGTGATATGGCTGGTTAGTTCGGATGTCCCAGTTCACTCCTTCCATGTACTTCTCATTTGGATGAGCAACATACGGCCTGGCGTTGTCGTGCTGCAAAATCAACTTGTCGTGGGGATTCTCCCATCCTGGCCTCTTCTCGCGCAGAGTTCGCTTCAAACGCATCAGTTGCAGTCTATAACGATCCCCAGCGATGCTTTCAGATGCTTTCAGCAGCTTGTAATACATGACAGCCCTCATTTGGGTGCTTTTTCGCCCTCCTTGTTGTCCATAGACAAATCACGACTTTGGAAGCGGCCAAAGCACTTTTTGCACGTTGTACTGGATGGAGCATCTTTGGCATACACTTGCTCCAGCAAATGATTCGTCTTTGCAGTTGATTTCTTTGCCAGGAAATAATGGAGCATAACTTGCCGCAATTGTGACTTATTTGGAAGAAAAAGTGCACATTGTAAAGACAGCTGATATAAAAGATGTTAACGTGTAACTCAAATGTCATCCATGACGTTTTAGTCGGTCTCTGTGGACCTATCATCACGTGGAATGCCAACTTTTAATTCGAGATAATCGTGTATGGCATCTATTGCCAGCGGGCGGTTTCATATGCAACCACCTAATATATATATATATACGAGGGTAGGGTGAAAAGTTTCCGGCCTGACCAAGAAAAACGATGTTTTAAAATGTATTTTTGCTTTATTTTTCAACATAATCTCCATCAACACTGATACATTTCTCATAACGGTGTTCTAATTTAGTTATACCAGTTTTAAACGTAGATTCGTCAAGCTCCTCAAAATACTGATTTACAGCTTCGATAACTTCTTCGTTGCTCTTAAATCTTTTTCCGCCAAGCCATTTTTTGAGGTTAGGAAACAGGTAATAGTCGCTGGGGGCTAAGTCTGGAGAGCAGGGAGGATGCGGCATCAATTCAAACCCCAATTCGTGGATTTTGGACATGGCAACAATCGACGAATGCGCTGGTGCGTTATCGTGATGAAACAAAACTTTTTTCTTCGCCAAATGAGGTCGTTTAATTTGCACCTCGTGCTTCAAATGTTGCAATAACTCTGCGTAGTATTAACCAGTGATAGTCTTACCCTTTTCAAGGTAATCAATGTATATAATTCCTCTCGCATCCCAAAAAAACAGTAGCCATAACCTTGTTTGCCGATAAAATAGTTTTTGCCTTCTTTGGGATTGGTTCCCCTTTTCCAACCCACTGTTTTGACTGTTCTTTATTTTCAGGAGTGTAGTGGTGGACCCATGTCTCATCAACAGTTATGAATCGACGCAAAAATTCGTTTGGATTACGCCTATACAGCGCCAAATTGTCGGTAGAAATGGTTTTTCGAAGCAGTTTTTGGTCGAGCGTTAGCAAACGCGGCATCCACCTTGCACACAGCTTTTCCATGTTCAAATGATTGTGCAAAATATTTCGCACACGTTCAGCTGACATCCTACAGGTCTCAGCTATCTCATGCACTTTCAACCTGCGGCCTTCCAACACTATTTTATGGACTTTTTCAATCATTTCTGAAGTTGTGACTTCAACGGGCCGTCCTGAGCGAGGCTCGTCAGAGGTGCTCACACGACCCATTTTAAATTCAGAAACCCACTGCTTAATAGTTGAATATGATCGGGAGGAGTCTCCTAGTGCTGAATCCATCTCTTCTTTTATTTGTTTTCATGTAAAACCTTTCAAATGGAAGTATTTGATGACAGCACGTTTTTCCAATTTTTCCATTTTTACGAAAACAACGGAAGCGTCTCGCGCAATGTGCTCTCAAACGCAAGCTAACGTAGCGATTGGGCTGAAACTGTACATACAAGCTCGGTAGGAATGGTACTGTAGGACGCCGCTCCAAAACTAGACCTAGTGGCACCATCTCTTGGTCAGGCCGGAAACTTTTCACCCCACCCTCGTATATTTATATATATATATATATATAAATTTATATAAATATTTTTATTTAAATATTTAATTTATTATAATTTTATTATAATATTTTTATATACACATATATATATATTAGGGTGGTTCAAACAAAATTTTTTTTTTCGCAGTACTCAACGGAAAATGTTACTACGCTATGAAAAAGTAATTCATACAAAATTTGCGAGGTCTAAACATTTTTGAGGCAGTGCTCAAACGACTTTTAATTTTTTTTCCCGATTTTTCGTCAATTTTTTTTCTCCGCCAATAGACATCATAATAATATAATTTTCTCAAAACTTCTTATGCTCTGTAGCATTTTCTAATTTGACATAAACAGGTCGTTTTCATTTCAAGTAGTTTCAATTAAAATAATAATTCCAAACGATGTTTAAAAAAAAATGTATTCTGGATCACAGTATGCGATTGTTGAAAAACTTGCGTAATTACTCTGAAGATCGAGCCGAATAATAATTTCCCTTCTCGCAAAAAGGATGGGTTTTTCCGTGCTCGCTCACAACTTGCAACAGATATTGTTTTTGGTCTTCGCTTTTCGTAATCAAACCGTTGAAATCTTTCATCAAAGAAACGGCTTGCCTCAGCTATGTCGTTCACAACGTGCATGTTTTTAAAAGTAATCAAGCACGTATCATAATCCTGATTAAAGTCCCAAAGTGAAGGATTAAAAAAATACCGCACGGGAGCTGAAATCGTTCGAAAAAACTTTTTAACATGTTTATTTTTACGTATACCGTGACGTACCTCAATAGAGCAACTACTGGAACAAGTCAAATGAAGCGCGAAAAGAACTCACGGACAGTCAGAGAAACAAAGGTGCAGTAGCGTCAACAGCGCCGCGGTTTGTAACTCTCGAAACCGTGTGACTTTGTTTTCTTACCCCAAAACAACATATTACTCCAAAAAAAACACGCATACTCGTTTGACTTGTTAGTGATGTAAACACCGTGTTCTTGTTCATCAAGTGGTAGATATAATGTTCACAACCGAATTACATACGTTGATCCTTAATCTGCAAATACAAATTGTT
This sequence comes from Ophion obscuratus, assembly GCA_964007375.1. Classification (NCBI taxonomy): domain Eukaryota; kingdom Metazoa; phylum Arthropoda; class Insecta; order Hymenoptera; family Ichneumonidae; genus Ophion; species Ophion obscuratus. Next base: position 53,600,461 of record OZ023317.1, read on the forward strand.
TATGGTAAAAAAAATATTTAAATAAAAAATTGTGTATCGTTACAGAAAAAAAATTAAATCCAGACTTACATTGGATCACGCACTAATATTTTCTGCATCGAGATAAAAAATTAATACTCTGATAATCACGAAAAAAAAACATGAAAAAGGCGTTTCAGTACTAATTAAAAAAAATGTAGAGCCCTGGAATTTTGCAAAACTTCCTTCTTCTTAAAGTACTTCAATTTTTCGTTGAGAAACAAAATCGATTTTTTTTAACCACCCTAATATATATATATATATATATATATATATATATATGCGCCCGTGTGTTTTTATTGTCTTCTCTGTGGAATATATTCTCCCCTATCACGCGACATAAATATAATTTCGATGAAATCCGTGAATGGGAAACAGAGGCGCGACACAAACGACCGTAAACTAATTAATTAAACGAGCGTGTTTTTTTTAGATAAATATTTTTTTCTCCAACTAACTTGAGGTGTGCAAGTGGCAAATGAGGGGTATATTGAATCAACGTCCTTGCTCATCTCCTTTTTTCTCCTCACTATCAAACGTGTAACGCGGATTTTTGTTAAGGGAGCCTGAATTCGAAAGTCCAAAAAAGCGTTTTTTCGGCAATTTTTTTGGAAGGGAAAAAAACAAGTGAGTCTAGTAAACTTTACGGTATCTTTTCGTGTATACAAAAAATGTTCATCATGAAACAATAAATGACTGCAGATTTATCAGCCTATTCCATGTGCGTCTTGCCACTGCAGTCCCCAATCAGCGGGAAATATGTAGCTCGTAATTGTCGACTGAACCAAATGAACGAATAAAATTTTCAATTGTCATATATTTTTCTTCTGGGTGAATTAAGAAAAAGCTTGAAATATCGTGAAATTATAACTTTTCTCAGGTTTGAAAAATAAATGGGTTAAAAAAAACACTTTAACGTACTATAAAAATTATTTAAAAATACTTTTTTAATTCACTCAGAAGAGATTTTCATAGTGAAGAAAATAATCTTTGGTTTGATTCGATAGGTCGTTTAGGTTTTTTGACAATTTTGTCATTAGGAGGAAATATGAATATCAGATATCAATCGCTTCTCTGCTTTTGGCCTTGTATTTTCAAAAATATATACAAATGGTCTCTGGAACTTTGTAAATATATTCTTAGATAGTTTATCTATCGCTTTAAGCATATAAAAAAAAAACGATTTTTCCGACTTTCTAATTCAGGCTCCTGCCTTATGCTGCTGCCGACATTTTTTTTCTTTTTTTTCAATTTTTTTTTTATTATTCGCAACCACCTACGAGAGTTCCAATATTTCACCCACAGGATATAAATCTCAAGCTCGGACGTAATAAAATTCTTGATATCCTCGTTTACGAGGCTCCTGGACGCCAAATCGATGAAATGATAAAAAAAAAAATACAGTCGCGAAAACCCGATGACCGTTTATGGCTCGTCGTATATTTCGCCCGATACATGTCTGAGAGAAATTCGTTAATTTCTTTTCCAAATGTAAATAAAATATTGTTTGATCTTAAAAAAAAGGTTTATTGTAGATCGTTAATTCACAGAAGATATTTATCGTGCAATTATACTGTTGCGCAATAAAAGTGGAGATGAACAATATTATTTGAGAATTTCCGTCCAATTTTTTATTACAATTTATTATCGATTAAAATGAAATGTTTGCGCGAATGTTATGGGTGTATCGTTTTTATTGACGAATTTGGGAAATTTACTCAGAGCGTTTCACAAAGGCCACTGCTCGTCACGAATAATTGTTCGTCGTTGCGTGTATAAATGTTCAGTTATTCTGTACATATTACTCATTTATTACACGCATTTGTATATGAATTTAAAAAATTGAATATTCCATATAATATTCATTATAATTTAATACATGTATATATTTTTATATGCAATAATAACAATAATGTATGTGCATAATATCATTGTATAATAATTATCACATTATTTATTAATAATATCAAGCAATATATTATTAATAAAGTAATGAATTAATATATTGTAATAAAAGTTGTGTACATTTTTTCTGTATTTAATATATACAATATATATATTATATTTTTTCATATTTAGTTTTTAATTTACTGTAAAAATTATAATAATTGTCGGAAGGTATTTCTGAAAATTTCTCTTTCCCGCTATAGCAGTATGAGAATTATTACAAGTTAAGGAGATTATACATGCAATAATGTTTTACTCGTTAATCGTAAAATATTGTGCTGTCTCTTTATATATATATATATATATATAAAGAGATGTACGATATATATATATATATATATATATATATATATATATATATATATATCGTACATCAGCATTTTCTTTGTAAATATTTCACAGCTAATATTGTTCGATGTCGACAATCTTCGTATGTACAGTTTCTTTCAGTGTTCCTTTCTCTCTTGCCCTTGCTCTCTGCAGTCTTCATTTCCCAATATTGCTTCAAACGTTAGGGAGCCCCACAAAAGGAGTGACGGGAAACAAAAAAAAAATTGTACTGTACTCGTTCGATGTGCAGCCGTCGTTTATCTGTTGCTTACTCTACTCACCTGAGAACACAATCTGTTAATCGTGCCCGTTTTATTTTTCGGGTCCTTTGATCGATCTTGCAGCATTTTTTTCCCGACGATCCTATGTGCAAGTCGAATTTGCTCGAACAATAAAAAAAAAACGTCCATTGAAAATAACGAACTCTTAAACTACAGTTACTTCGTAAACGAGCTATCACGAGTTATTCGAAAAACAAAAGAAAGACGCAGTAAAATTTTTCTTCACATTTACTCGCTTTTATTTTTTTTTATTCGCATAACGAACTTTTTTTTTCTCACGACCCCCAAACCAATATTGCTCTTGTAATTTAACTTTGGTAATTATGCAGTGTGAGGACTTTTCCGAAAAACGATCGAATTTTTTTTACTGCGAATTTGTCTATTCCATTATATTGAGTGATATTCCGTCGGGGGATGGGGGGGGGGGGGCTGATGCCCCCCATTAATTCCCTCTTCCATTAATTCCATAAGTGATGGGGCTTTGAAGTTTGCGGGAACACGTGATGAAATAGGGCATTTTTTAATATTTCGACGCCTACAGTGGGGGTGGGGGGAGGGGCATTTCTAGAAAAAGCCTTTTAAATGCAATGTCGAAAATAAATCGCGTCGGTCACCCCCCCATAAAAAGAGCTAGAGTTTTGAAGTTCACGAAAACACGTTATTAAATAGCGTAATTTCGAACATTTTCTGAACACCTATATTGCATGTGGCGGGGGGGGGGGGGATTGGGGGATTTGTAGAAGAAGCTTTCCTAAATAACCCCTGCCCCCTCTACTTGTTTGAGTTGTATGCGGAAGGTGTCTGATACGGCTGCGCAGGGGTCCGGAGGAGGGGGGGGGGGCATGCCCCCGGCGGGGTCCAGGGGCAGAGCCCCCCCTCGATACTAAACTAAAAACTAACAATTATCAACCTAGTACAATTGTAGTTCATTTAAATATATTTAAAAACTACGTTTAATATCGGGGTGGGGGGGGTTCTGCCCCTGGACCCCGCAAGGGGCTCTGCCCCTGGACCCCGCTGGAGGCGTGCCCCGGCCCCCTGATACTAAACGTAGTTTTTAAATATATTTAAATGAACTACAATTGTACTAGGTTGATAATTTTTGGGACCCTGATACCAACCCAAACAACGGCTGCAGGGGGAGGTACTCAGGAAGGTTTTGCTTATAACCCCCCCTCCCACCCCCACCCCCAATATAGATGTCGACATATTCAAAAATGCCCTATTTTCTTACGTTTTTCCGGCAACTTCAAAACCCTATAACTTATGGAATTAATAGAAAATGTCAGCCTCCCCCGACGGAATATCAATAGCCGTGACCAATTGAAGCAACTCATGGCAGCAAAAAAAAATTCCGTTGTTTTTCGGAAAATCCCTCAAACTGCATAATTACCTTCATTTTTTTTTAATCGAATGTTTTTCATATTTAACTCGTTGACAAAGACGATGAAAAAAAAAATGAAAATATTTCGTTCCAATGCGCGGCGTGCGAAATAATTCGTTTTTGGGACAAATCGATTGATTCGCCTATTCAGCTCGTCGCGGGGATCAGCGTTTCCGCTATAAACGCGAAAAAGAAACCGCATGTCGCCGATAATGTTATAAAGCGTTTCCCGATGTGACTCGTCGCATTGCCGGGCTTGAAACTTGTATAGGTACACGGTTGTGCGGGAAAGGTCAGTCAGACGACACGTGTTCCCTTGGGAATTCGCGGGAAATGGGTTTTCATGAAAAATTAGTCGGTTCGATTATCGCGACGACCAATACGCGGTATCCTGAACTCGATTGTTAAACCATTACCCCAGCTGGCGTTCAATTAAACCATTATCGATTTGCACAGTGGTACTGTACTTTATGTATCCATAGAGATATATACATTTAAACGACTGTAAAATAATTCCTTCTCATTTACCAAACAAATACAAAATTAGCCCGTTTTTGTTGAGTGAATTTCCATCATAAAAAATATATCGAAAGCTTCTTTTTAATATATTATACATTTAAGACATATTTAATATAAACTTTTCTTTCCTGTTTTCAAGTTTCCTTTTTTAAATTCAAGCGAGCGTATATATGGAATATATACCTGGAATACAAAAAAGGAAAGTTGACTCTTTAAATGTGAAAAAAAGATTAAAAATGGTAAATTAATTTTCTGGGCTTAGAAAAAATATAGATTGTGTAATTTCGAAAATATCAAATAGATTTTTTGAACTCAAGGCAGTTGTAGACTTGTTCGGACATTTTTGCACGAGTGGTTCAAAAAAAATGTGTACGCGAGTATCATTGTGCAACTGTATATATAAAAATATCAATCTATAGATATATAAATATTTAAATGGTTGCAAACAAGTCCTCCACGGTTTTCAAACGAATACAAAATTATCCAGCTTTTGTTGGATGAATTTCCATTATAAAAATAATTTTTGAAACTTCATTCTATTTTTTATTTATTTTTTATTTTTATCAGTTTTCATTTGTATAGGGTTCTTCCCCTTATTACATTCCCCACCATAATCCAATTCACATGCCCACCTTAAAGCTACTTTCTAATATATCATATATTTAAGAAATATTTAATATTTCTAATCATCATTGTACATCGATAGAGTCAAGATTCCTTTTCTTTCAAATCCAATCCATAGTTACACGTATACCTATTTGTTTAAGAAGTAATCATCTTGCATTACAAACAAAAAATATAAATCGCGTAATTTTGAAAATAACAAATAGATTTGTCGAACTTAAGGGAGTTGTAGAGTCATTCGGACATTTTTGCGCGATCTGGTTTAAAAGTTTTTAATAGGTGAGCATAATTTAGTAACCGTACATAAAAAATAAACCTATATATATATATATATATATATATATACAGGGTGTCCCAAAACTCAACGATAATCTGAGACCGGATGAAAGGCCAAGTTATACCAGTTCTGGGAAAAATACAAAAAAAAAAAATCCATATCACTCAGTTCAGCGATAATAGACATTTAAAAAAAAAAGTTGAAATTCGACACCCTTGGTCGCATTTTCAAGTCCTGTGATCACCAATGTCACAATTTCGCTGTGATTTTTTAAATTTCGTGATCTTCATTAACGATGCTATTAATCGCAATTACCAATTAATGCAAAAAACATTGTTAATTTAATAAAATAAGTTAGGTTTTAGTGAGTCATGGTTCACAAAAATATTGTTACTTAACTTTGACACTTCATTTTGAAAAAAAATGTACTACACTACCCTTGGCAAGTTGTTTCAAAAGATGGCGCATTTAATCAAGATTTCAAAATGGTGCAACACTTGCCACTTTTCTTGCCATTAAAAATTTTATTTCTTATTTTTTTCAAATTGTGCTCATTTTGAACAACTCAACATTAGGAATTTTTGTTACTAAAATTTGTTATTTTTTGTTTCTGGTCTGAAATAAAATTATTTTTAGTAAAGAGGTAATTGAGTCAGTTAATAACCAATTTTTACTGTAAAAAACATATGTTTTTTACAATAAAAATTGGTAATTTTTACAATAAAAATTGGTAAAAAATAATAAAATTATTATTTTTAGTAAAGAGGTAATTGAGTCAGTTGATAACCAATTTTTATTGTAAAAAACATATTGTAAAAAACATATGTTTTATACAATAAAAATTGGTTATTAACTGACTCAATTACCTCTTTACTAAAAATAATAATTTTATTTCAGACCAGAAACAAAAAATAACAAATTTTAGTAACAAAAATTCCTAATGTTGAGTTGTTCAAAATGAGCTCAATTTGAAAAAAATAAGACATAAAATTTTTAATGGCAAGAAAAGTGGCAAGTGTTGCACCATTTTGAAATCTTGATTAAATGCGCCATCTTTTGAAACAACTTGCCAAGGGTAGTGTAGTACATTTTTTTTCAAAATGGAGTGTCAAAGTTAAGTAACAATATTTTTGTGAACCATGACTCACTAAAACTTAACTTATTTTATTAAATTAACAATGTTTTTCGCATTAATTTGTAGTTGCGATTAATAGCATCGTTAATGAAGATCACAAAATTAAAAAAATCACAGCGAAATTGTGACATTGGTGATCACAGGACTTGAAAATGCGACCAAGGGTGTCGAATTTCAACTTTTTTTTTAAATGTCTATTATCGCTGAACTGAGTGATATGGATTTTTTTTTGTATTTTTCCCAGAACTGGTATAACTTGGCCTTTCATCTGGTCTCAGATTATCGTTGAGTTTTGGGACACCCTGTATATATATATATATATATATATATATATATATATATATATATATATACTCAGGAGAATTAAGTGCATCGAGGCAGAGGATGAAACAATTAAGGGTGAGAGAGATCAGGGACGATTCGTAAAAAGTTTTTCACGTGTTCTGCGTTGCTAAACTCATTCATAGAGGAAGAGCGCGAGAGAGGAGAGCGAGAGTCTCAATGCCTACGTACACGCGCATATACAGGGTGTCCCAGAATTGAATGCGTTCCCTGAAATGGGGAGTTGGGGGTGTAATTCTGAGTCGATTGATATAAGCATGTGTGGGTCTCAGATCAACCCCTGAATTATTATTAATTTTTAAAGCCGGACCAATCAGGTGCACCCGCCTTTAAAAATGAATAATAATTCAGGGCTTGATCTGAGTCTCATACATGCTTATATCAATCGACTCAGAATTTTACCCCCGACCTCCCATTTCAGGGAATGCATTCAGTTCTGGGACACCCTGTACACGCAAAGCTCGCCAAAACTCACCCCAAAACTGCCTAACTTGTTGATAACTCGGGCTTGGTTGAGTGGCGGAAGTTGATCGATAAACGTGTTTGTATGTCGGTATATATATATATACACATGCATATGTATATATACACTCGAGGTTATCAACACTGCGAGGGCAATCGAATTTCATTGAGGTTGACCTCTAGCAATTGGCACGGGGATCTCG
>OZ023317.1:53608182-53632712 GCA_964007375.1 Ophion obscuratus
TAAATTTCTCTCATCGGATCACTCGAATCACTCAAGAATCTTGACGAGGCTCGAGAACCATAGAGAACAAAAAAAAAGTGGGAGGAATTGGCTCGTCTACCCTCGTACTGGCCTTATCTACTTATCCGCACGGACGTTCGAAAGCGTATATTCTCTTCGGGAGGTCGGGCAATCACGATCCAGGACTTTTTATCCTAATAGAAAATTATCCAGGCCTATCACCAATATAGAAAAAACAATGATTTTTTTTTCGCAAAAAAGTCAGATTTCCGAATACTTGATCTTAAATTTCAAATAATCCACATATTTTGATGAAAGAGAATTTCATCATTTGCTCCTTTCAGTTTTAATTACTCATTTTTGATTCGTAGATTCATGTTAATAATGTATTTGCAATCCATACATTATTCCCTTGTCCACGCTTTTAATTTCTTTAATTGTACAAATTAATTGAAAATGAGTTTAAAAAACGTACATATATATATATTAAGTTGCCTGAAAAAATCGTTCCCAGCCCTCGACTCGGCCCTCTCATTTCACGAGCTCTCGAAAGGCATCAAGGAGCTTGGGGAAGCCAGGGAATAAAAGTCCAGAATGAAAGACGAAGTCTCGTCTCGGTTCGTATTTCGTGGAGTTTTTGTTTTCCGCCACGATTCGGTTATCGCGAAGGCGAAATAAGCAAAGCACGGAACAGCAGGCCCAGTTGAAGGTGAAGCAGAAGTTTTGCTTCTTGTTGATCTGAGGGAGCAACAAAAAAGAAAAACTAAGTTTCTGTGATTGGATGGGATCGTTTCCGCCTGACAGACAAGAGTTTGCCCTCGCGTCCTTATTTCCACCACCCCCTCGTCGGCGTTGTACCGACGTGTGAAGGCCTTTTATTGATGAAAGCCGATTTCCATGACCTTGAATGACCTTGTGTGGTAGGTCATTGTATTCGCGTCAACAGTCGCTATCAGATGGTAGATACAAACATACAGCATTCCATTTGAAAAAAAAAAACAAGTGACCTTTGTAGCTTGGGAGAAACTCCATGTACAAAAGAATCACTATCGCCATCTGATGATCCCTTTAGTACAATGCAACTTCAGTTGGACACTTTCTTTTTCTGGTAGGATTCTGGAATTTTCGAAGATATTGAAGATGCTAAAAGTGACCGGGCTACCAGGTACACATGTATGGGGAAAGGTTCATCTAAAGACGTTACATCTATGCAATGTTAACTATCAGCTCATCTGGCTGTTTCGCGAACAGTCCTAAACAATTGTTCAGTCGAATTCGTTGACTTTCAAGCCTTAAGGACTTGGACAGTGATGAGTATGGAGACAGCTCCTCATGAAGACGATCCTTGATGTTGAGTGTCTTCAAAATCGCTTCTCCATACACATACTTACGGAGATACAGTTGCATGCAAAAGCGTCCGGCCAAAGATAATTTTATGATGGAGTAACGTTTAAAGGATGCAAAATCAAAACACAAACATATCATCGTAAAGTTATTTTATTATGCAATCGAAATGTGTTATTGGGACATTGTATAAAACTATTCATAATTATTTATAACCAAAATAACAATTATCGCTTTTTCATAACTATCCGGCCAAGTACCAATAACGCACTATAGAAAAATATAGTGACTACGTACTAAAAGTTACTATAAACTTTAATATAAAAAGTTAAAAAGTTAAATAAAAAGGTAAAATAAAAAAATAGTTAAAATAAAAGTTACTATAAAAATGACTGTAAAAAAGTTTATATAAAAAGTTACTATAAACGTAGTTACTATAAACTATATAGTAACTACGCACTAAAGAAAAAATATAGTAACTGAAGAGAAAAAAAAATTGAAAACGGTAATGAATGTAAGATTTTCATCAATACTTGGTAGCCATGCACTTCGAAGCCATCATGGAAGCACATCGGTGAGGCATCGATTCAATAAGTTGAATCAATAAATTGAATCTTGAATTGGACATTATTTATCCTCGCGGGTTCGAGAAAAACCCAGTTTTTCTCGAACCCTCGTTGAACACACAACTCAACATGTAGGGACAAAAATGGTAAATTTCGAGTTTTTGCTCATCTTAGAAGGAGAAACAAAGTTTAAAAAAACAACTCAATAGACATGCAAAATCGCCGATAAACGATAACATCTCTATTGATGGAGTAATTTCTCACCTGACATTATTTACACCCATAAATAATGTTCTTCGAAACAAGCTTCTAAATATTAGCAAAAATTTGAAATATCAACAACATCGAGAAAAATAAAATTTCTGAAGAGGACCCTAATCAGAGTGCCGAAACGTAAACATCCCGTATTTCCATTACCGACTTTGGAATAACCTTGACTGGCCGGATTGAAGCCGAATCCTCGAAGACTATCTTTTCATCCACACGGCCGCACACATCTCTAATTCATATAATAATGCTTCGACTTTCAACCCCCTGTTTCACTCCCTTAAACGCCGAAATTCAATTTTTTGTCACTCTTGAAAAAAGTCTTACTTTGGGCCAAATATCAATAAACCACCGTCAAATAAAGGCGCCAAAGATATCGTAATCGTGCCAAATAACTTTACGATGATATATTTGTGTTTTTCAATTTTGCATCCTGTATACGTTACTTACTCATAAAATGATCTTTGGCCGGACGCTTTTGCATGCAACCGTATGTCCACATCAGCAAAGGTCAGAAGCAAGCCAGGGAAATGTTGAAAAGGGAAATTTTCCTTGACAATATCCATGTATTCGTCCAGGAACCAGAATCCTCGGTGGAGAAAGAGTCACACGTATCCTGGGTGCTACAGCTGTTTATATCACGGAATAGAAGAAACGATGTGGGAAAGTTCATGGGTCGAGGGTAAAGCTCTCACCCTGTCGCTTTCTCCCCCCCGGCGCCCCTTCTTCGCCTGTCCGTCTCTGGTCGCTGCTCCCTTGTTCGGGGTCAGCGAGCAACAGGAGTCCTCTTTGGCCATCTAGGATCACACCCACGTTTTCCTACAAGTGTGTGTCGCAGGAGTGGGTTACTATTCGATTGAGGATCGACGGACATACTCGCCAGGATGTCTGGCACAACCGGTACAATTCTCCGAGTCACGTCGCCTCCCTCGTTATTTTTTCCACCCTCATATGCACGTGCATCGTCATACGCGATTGGGAGACAAGCGTGAGAAAAAGGGAATCGTTTGGACGAAGGTGTTGTGTCGTAGATCCAGAAACGACAGCCCCGAAGAAGTTCTACCCTAAAGAAAAGATCGTTCCGACCCTCGTTCGTTTCCCCTTGCCTGACGGATGATCCTCCAGAGTGGTCGGAATGGGCATTGCTCGACTCTGGAAATGCTCGTTTGGCATCATTTGGGGAAACGTGATGATTGATCACAGCGATGGGTGATCACACTTCGGGTGAATTATGATGCGCTGGTTGGTGAAGTTGACGGTGTTCGCGATAAGTAATGAGTCGTGTCGAAAAGCCGATTTTCTTTCGGCGTCTCGGCAACTTGGACAAATGCAATTCGAGCCTCGTATCACTTTCGCAGAGCTTTCAACGACACGTCGTGCCTTGGCTTGCAGCCAGGACGAAGATGATGCCGGAGACCTTGACGGCACGTGTCTGCGATCCGCAAAAATTCGGCCGAGATCCACTTTCGAACTAGAACTCACTGGCCGCTGTATGCCTAATAAGTTCGCAGAAGTTGCTCGTAACTTCTTAGATATTACTAGTGATGGGTGGACAGTTCCTAGAAGTTACTAGGGAGTTGCCAGGAAATTTTGTGAACTCGCTGGTACCTTCGTGAAATATGGCAACGAGCATTCTCTGGGTAGTTACCAGTTAGTCAAAATACAGTCACTGGTAGCTTCTCGTAATTTTTGTGCATTTGCTGTGCACTGTATTTTGGGCAACTGACAACTTCCTAAAAGCTTCTGGGCATTGCATTTTGAGAAGTCACCACTAACTCCACAGATTTAACTGGCAACTTCTTAGAAATTATTAGTAACATCTACTATGTTCCCAATCACTTGCTAGAAAGCTAGCAGCAACTAGCCACAAGTTACTAATATTCTCTATGACGTTACTAGCAACTCCACGACGTTTGTTTGGGTTCGCTTGGGCAGTAACTTCTAGATCGGAATTGAATGTCAGCCTTCACAAAACTCGGACTTCACAAAACTTTCTACATGTTTCTGCACTCCGTATTCCTAGTAACTTTCTGGAAGTTGCCGTTTTATTGTACTCTTAGCAACTTTCTTCAAGTTACTATTCCATTGTATTCCTAGAAACGTTCTAAAATTTAATATTCCACTGCCTTCTATTAAGTTCCTAGAAGTCACTATTCTATTGTGCTTCCATGAACTGCCTGGTAGTTACTGTCCCTAGTAACTTCCTAGAAGTTACTATTCCTAGTTACTTCCTAGAAGTTGCCATTCTTAGTAACTTCATAGAAGTTACTATTCCTAGTAACTTCCTAGAAGTTGCCATTCTTAGTAACTTCATAGAAGTTACTATTCCTAGTAACTTCATAGAAGTTACTATTCCTAGTAACTTCATAGAAGGTACTATTTCTGGTAACTTCCTAGAATCGACTATCACTGGTAACTTCCTAGAGGTTACTATTCCTAGTAACTTTCTAGAAATCACCATTCCTAGTAACTTTCTAGAAATCATCATTCCTAGTAACTTCCGAGAAATCACCATTCTGAGTCACTTCCTAGAAGTTACTATTCCTAGTCACTTCTTAGAAGTCACTATTCCTAGTAACTTCCTAGAAATCACCATTCCTAGTAACTTCCTAGAAGTTATTATTCTTAGTAACTTCCTAGAAGTTACTATTCCTAGTAACTTCTTAGAAGTGACTATCCCTAGTTACTTCATAGAAGGTACTACTCCTGGTAACTTCCCAGAATCTACTATTACTGGTAACTTCATAGGAGTTACTATTCCTCGTAACTTCCTAGTAACTTCCTAGAAGTCACTATTACTAGTAACTTCCTAGAAGTCACTATTCCTAATAACTTCCTAGAAGTTACTATTTCTGGTGACTTCATAGAAGTTATTATTTCTAGCAACTTCCTAGAAGTTACTATTTCATTGTATCCTTAGAAAATCCCAGAAATGACGATTGTCTTGTATTCCCAGTTACTTCCTAGAAGTTACTACTCCCACCTGGCCCCTTATGATCGTTCGAGGTCATCCAATTTGTTATACTTTGCTATATGAGAAAATTTTCTCACGGAACGCTTCAACGGACGTTTCAGTCTAGTCCCCATGTAACATTCTTTCAACCCAGTCTTGCGGAGCTTTTTTTCTCCACTGTTTCGTCAAGATCACTTTGTTACGGGAGAAGCTGGGACGCTTTGACGATATTTTCCCAATATCTTTAGGTCTCATCGACACATTTGGCAAACATTGATTCCTCGCGGCAACTTGTTCCCTTTTCAATGGATTATCTCTCTCGTCTTTGACACCGGGAAGATCACTCTCTCTCTCTCTCTCTAGATAGGTCGTTGGCAACCTCGGGATTCGCGCAATTTTCCGTCGCCCTCTGTCAGGGGAGAAAACAGTGGAAGAGGACGATGCGAGACGCGTTTAAATGGGAAATGCGAGAAAGACGAACGAGAGTGTCGGCGAGAGAGCTGGAGAACAAACGGGAAGAAGCGCCTGACAGTTGTTGGGACGAGTGTTTTATTGGGGCAGTGGGGCAAGAGAGAGGGTCTTGGGAGAAAAGGAGAAAAATAGGTTGCTTGCAAAGAGATCGAGCGGATCCGGTGGAAAGGAAAGTTAGGTTAGGAGCGACAAACTAGGCCACGTGGAAAATCGCTCGGTCCGGCTGGGAAGGTTGTCCCACAATTCACGTTCGGGATGGAAAAGAGTATTTTCTGAAGAGGAAGACCTCGTTCGTCTCGCTCTCTCTCTCTCTCTCTCTCTCTCTCTCTCTCTCTCTCTCTCTCTCTCGGTCTATCCCTTTGGACCTCTTCTCGCTTTAGTAAACATTGGGCGAGATTCTGGGTAATCTCTATTTTCCACTTGTTATGCATACTTCGGGATATAAGTATCTTGACGTCGGCGATCTCTCGTTGAAGTGCTTCACAGTAGGCTGAGGGAAAAGTCCATGGCATTCACGACATTCGACCATGGTTGCAGATAGTTCCATCATTATTTTTATCTATTACAGTTTATATATTATTATTATTATTATTATTATTATTATTGCATTATTATCATCATAATTGTTATCATCATCATCATTATGATAATTTTTGTTGTCGTTATTATTATTTCATTACTATAATATTAATTATAGTATAAATAATATTTAATATATTTATACTATATTACTATAGTAATTAATTACAGTAACATTATATATTTATGAAATATATATTTATACTATATTTATATTATAATATTAATTATAGTGTAAATAATTAATCATATTTCATTACTATTATTATTATCATTATTATTTTTATCATTATTATTTTTATCATTATCATTAAAATGGTTCTTTCCCTTATCATTCTATCATTATTATTATTTGCTGCAGTCATGAAAACTTCGAGGTGCCATGACTGACAATTTTCAAGCTAGAATAACTTTTTCCCCTTGATTCGTATCTCGAAAGCAACTTCACGGACTATTACTGGACCACTCGGTCTATATATTTCTTAAAATTTGAAGTGATTTTTTTTTTTCACGTCGTACGTGATTTGTGAATTATCGATGAGCTCGTGCAGCGTCACTCTTGCCTCGCGACTCGTTATTCCTCATCGTCGAAACGATTTCGAAGGTTTGTCACGAATCCTGAAAGAGACGGCCATTAAGCGTAACGAAGTTACCCGAGTCGTGCCGTAAAAGCTTTCCTCTTCGGCGGCCGAACCCCCTTGAGCACTTTATTCGCGCCTCGGGGGGGTTTCGGGCTTTTGTCAGCTTAAATTCTGAAACAACGCCGAGATATTTATATAACGTTCGCCCGGATGGACGTGGCGTATATCGCGTGATACAACGACCGCGAGAATCCAAGATTATCATAATTGATGTCGATGTGCTTCGGTTGAAAAAAAATCGCATCTGAGTTCTTTGATGCTCAATATTTAATATAACAAGAAGAAGAAGAGAGAGAAGAGAGTGAGAAAGAGGCGAATTTTATTCGTAAAATTAATAACGATTCGAGGATTATTCTTTCCCAGAAAAAAAAACGGATATCATAATTTTGTGAAATATTTCTCGTCGATTATCATAACAATAAATGATAAAAAAATACACTACGAAAATCATCTCTACGGTACACAATCGTTGTCAACAAATTTTATTCGTTAAATTAATACCGCTACGAGGATTATTTTTTTCCAGAAAAAAAGATATCACTTTTTTGTATTGATTATTATTAATTATTATAAAACTTTTTTATATTATTTATTATTAATTATTTTTTATATTAATTCCACATTAATCGGATTATTAATATATTGTTTTTACGACTTATATATTATTTATACGAAAATCATCGCTACGGTACACAATCGTTGTCAACAGATTTTATTCGTTAAATTAATACCGCTACGAGGATTATTTTTTTCCAGAAAAAAGATATCACTTTTTTATATTGATTATTATTAATTATTATAAAACTTTTTTATATTGTTTATTATTAATTATTTTTTATATTAATTTCACATTAATCGGATTATTAATATATTATTTTTCAATTGTTCACGAATGTGCCAATTCGTATCGAAGTATTTTTTCAAGCCAGATTTGCGAAGTTGCTCAGGAGGAGATTATTCAAATTACAAAGAATATCTGTTCTGACAGCGTTACACTATCAATAATAGTAATAATTAGCAATCATTATACTTAAAATAATATTAATATAATAGTAATGAATATTCATTATACCCAAAATGATATTATATAATAATGATTGACGATTATTATACTTTAACATTATATAATAATAATTACCAATTATTGTTCTTTAAATACTATTACAATATAATAAATAAATAAAAATACCCTACAATTATTACCACCACTACTACCGATAATAACAACAATAATTCCAACAATAAGGCAAAGGCTTACAAAAATGTCAGTTGCCAAATTCACATCGTTAAGTCTCGTATGCCGCTGCAATCGGTCCATTCACATGGACCCACCATTCAAACGTCTCGCACAGAGTTGGCCAGTCAAAGGAAATCCGAGATTACGAGCTATCGTCCCTGTATTGAGAAAACGAAACAAGCTCGTAAACGAAAAAAAAAAAATTGGCGACAAAGCCTGACAGAAAAAAACGGAATCCAAATCGAGTTTCTCCATTCAGCAGCCAAATATCTTCGTATAATATCCGCAAGCCCGTTGGACTGGAAAAAGCGGGCAGCTCTGACCGCGCGCGAAGGGCTCACTCGGACGCGGGATTTTACTTTTTGCATGGTTCGATGATTTTTTTTTTGCTTCTGGAGGCGCGTGTGTATCGATAACGAGGGAGTAAAAGGAGGGAAGAAAAAGGACCAAAAACGAACAAAAAAATAAGGGCGGGACAGGATACGTCACGAATTTTTATCACGAAATATTTCATGTTTTCATTGTTATACAGGGTGTCCCTCTTATCTCTGCCACCCAAAAAAGTCGGTAATTATCGACGTCGCAAAGAAAATATTCCAGACAAAAGTTGTAAGGTGCGAAGGGGGGCATCAAATGCGACCATTTATTTTTATTTCGGTAGAGGCGCCGACGCACTGTGATAGTCATCTCCATTTTTTTTTAAATGGAATGATACATTTTTTTCCAACAATCTTGTGGAGCACCTCACGCCGCATAAAAAACATTAGGGCGTTAAAGTCGTTCAAGGTCATTCAAGGTCACCTGTTAAAATGAAATACATATCTAAATATCCCGAGATATTCGGATTTTTATCATCGATAATGACCTTGAATGACCTTGAACGACTTTGACCCCCTAATGCTTTTTATGCGGCTCAAGGTGCTCCACAAAATGATTGAAAAATGTTCCATTTCATTTTAAAAAGTGGAGGTGACCTTCACTGTGCGTCAGCGCCTCCACAGAAATAAAAAAAAATTGGTCGCATTTGATGGCCCTCTTTACAGCATACAACTTTTGTCTGGAACATTTTTTTTGTGGCGTTGATAATTACCGAGTTTTTTTCGGGTGGCAGAGATAAGAGGGACACCTTGTATACATATATGTATATCGCAAAATATTTCATCCCCTCGCACATGTTTCCACCCTCGTCGCTTTTCTTATCTCGACAGCAGCAAAGGATAATAATGATTAAAAAAATAAAAATGAAAAACAACAAGAAAAAAGGAGCCCGTCCAGAGGAGAAGAGATTACAAAGACGAAAAATCTCAGAGTGCAATGAAGAACCCGGGATTTTCCGGCCTCGTGACTTTGTGTTCCCAGGCCGTGACAGCGAAACACAAATGGGAAACTTTCACGTACCTGACACCGACCTTCTGTGACCACTGCGGCTCGATGCTTCATGGCATTGCGCACCAGGGATTCAAGTGTACAGGTAGCTAATTAAAACAAAAATCAGAACGAAAAAGGCCTCAAATAAAAATAAAAAAAGAAAATGATTAACACTCATCATCATTCGACGTAGATTTTAACGAATGTCAAATTGTCTTCGAGAATGTGTGAATCATGCATCCACGATAATCATGCAAGGTGCACCGTAGTCTGGAATGGAATGAAAGAGGAAGTTTAGCGGAAGGAGGAAAAAAAGAGAAGAAAAACTACGAGCCGAAGACTTTTGCCCTTAATTTTATCACTTTGTTTATTTTACTCTGTCTTTTTCTATTTTATTTAAATTATTTATTGCAGTGCAATATTTTTTATTGGATTTTTTTACTGAGCAGTTTAAATCCATTTTATCGCTGGGAATTTTTTTTATCGATAAAATCAATTTCTTTTTATTACAGGAGATTTTTCATCGATCGGTTAATTAATTTCGTTGCAATTATTTGTAATCGTTTGATTGACGATTAATTTTTGTTCATTAATTTAAATGGGTTGTAATTTTTTTTATTCATACTAATTTTGGTGAAGTTTTTGAATTATCATTTATATTTTGATTTTCGATTGCGTAAAATTAATTTAAAAAGGCGTTTATCGAGTCGTACGCCGATTAACTTTATCGGATTAGACGTTTGAAAAAAAAGCGAGAATTTGCGATTGACAAAAGTTGAAGTTACTCGAAGCACGTAGTTCTTCTTTTTTTTCTCTCTTGATAATATTCGACGCACTTGAAGAAAAAAAATGGTTAATGCGACCTAAGATCTGATATTAGGAGCGGCCCGTCTATGAAAATGGCAAAAGAAGGCAAATTCAGCGATCAATCTTTTTTGCCCTCTCTCTTTTGTTCGAAAGTGCTCTCCATATCGACGCCCATTAAATTTGTCGACGGGGTTGGGGATAGGAGTTTCTCAGAGTCTGGGCAGAAATGTTCAGACTTTCATTTGCCGAGTGTAACAAGAGGGTTGAATAAAATTTTCCTGATTTATTCCCGGCCGTAAAAATGTCTCGTGCCTGCTCCATCATATGCAAACACTCATCATCCCCATATACTTGCACATGCAAATATACAGCGTGTCCCGAAACTGATAGTCAGTAATGAAAACGTAGATTCCGGACAACATTCTGAGTCGAAACGTCCTGAGAATTTTTTTGATCGGATGAACTTCTCGCGAGTTATTGACAATTAACGTCGCGCGCTTCTGATTGGTCGACTCTAATAACTCGATAACTTGCCAGGCGTTAATCCGATTGAAAAAATTCTTTAAGCTTTTCGACTCAAAATCATGCACTGAAGGCAAGTTTTAATAATCGCTCACCTTTTTTGGGACACCCTATATATATGCAAAACCGTACATAAGTCTCAGCTCGTTTCTTCAGGAGTTTGGGTAATTTTCGCGTTTTTCTCGTCACCAACCCCTCGACGTGATTTATCCCTAATTTCGGAGAGCACTGCAGGGTGTCCCATGGGAAAAGCAACAGCGACATAAATTGGCAAAAAATGTCCTTGCCGCAAGATCTCAAAACTTATGCAATAAAAACCATTTTTTTCCACTTCTATACGATTTTGCTCGACGCGACCGATGTTTGTTTTGTTTTTCGCAAACGGGACACCCCGTACAATTATTTATGCAAATATAAACGACTCGTGTTAGTCGGTGCATATCGACCCGGTTGGCGAGCACATAACACTCAACCCCCCTCGTCCTTTCCTCTTTCATTATTATATTAACGTGCCACGGACACCTTAGGTAATTAAAAAAGAAGATAAATAAAGTTAAGAGGCTCTTGCCGATTACTCGGAGTCCCGATTTTATTGCACACACACATATACAGGGTTTTCATCATGGCCGCTGCAACGATACGTTTTACACCGGCGAGGGACTTTTTACGCTCGCGATCTTTAGACACACCAGAGGCAGAGATAGTCATCGGTTTTTTTTTGCTAACATTTTATTACCGTCCAGTGGAAAAGAAAATGTCGTTGGACTTTACGGCGAAGATAATCGATCCGGGACAAGCTCGATATTAAAGAAAAAAAAAAGAATTGTAACAACATTAATAACAATATTTACGTAAATGTTATTTTTATGCTTTTTTTTCAATGAATAATTCTATACTTGCATATATGTATATAACGATGAGTTTACAAATGTATTTAAAAGTAATGTCCATTTAGCTCGCTAGTTGTTTCCTTTCTGAATATTATAATTTTTTTCTTCGTCAGAGAGCCTCTTTTCGTAGGCTCATCTGTCTCTGTCAACGTATCGATCTATGGGGATCATCCCTACGAAAAACCCTACTCGTTTTCAGCGTATTTTTGTTTTCTCACATTTCCGGGAAAAACGAACAACGCGAACCTTTAAATTTTCCTCAAGCCGGCGAGTGCACACGTGTCGTTTTTGCACTTTGGTGCTCCACAAAATCGAATTTGAGAAGATCTCGATAAAATAGGATTTGAAAATTCGACGAAAATAAGTCTGACAATAATGACTGAGAATGATTGATAAGTCATCATTTACTATTCAATTATTCACATACAATTGATTGTATAATCATTACATTATTTAATTATCATATGATCATATAACATAATAATTATATACCTTTTGTTGTATAATTATTAATAATATAATTGACCAATTAACGAAAATAATTTTTGTTCAGACGCCCTTAAGGACCATAAAAACAGGAGCTTTAAGTATTTTTTATTCTCCCGCTCGGAAATTTTATGCTTCATGCTATAAAATGATAAAGAAAATTATTGTAATTTTATTTCACAATCATAATGGCAATATCTTCGTTGTATCCATCGAGAATTTCATTTTTCAAGAATTTTCCGAGCTCTGTCAAATTCGAGGCACAATCGAGAATTTATAATAAGAGATAAGATGATAAGAGACGAGCCAAATTGCAGTAATTTTTTTTTTTTTTTTTTTTTTTATGTTCCGATACTTTGTGTAGCGGCTTGTGCAGCCTCGAGCGAGGCTGCAGTGGATAAAGCCAGTCATGAACGGCCAGTGGTAATGCCTGGCCCTTGAAATCGTCCGGCAAATCACGCGTGCACTCCTCGCGCATCGAGGCCAGTAATTTACCTCAACGCGTGTAAATACCTCCCTGTTGCACCTGCCAATCAGCCTACGAGTCGCGTGAACGTAAACTGTCGGGGAAAAAAAAAACGTTATCGTAAAAATCAAAGCTGCCCCGTTGTTCCCCGATTAAAATTCAAACAAACATGTTGAAAAACACGTTTGACTCGAATTTTTTCTTTCAAATGAAATCGATTTCGCTTGCATGATAAATATTACCTCAAAAAACGTTCTCGTAAAGTAAACATATAAAAAAAATTGTAAAAAAATTATCGTAAACATTGAAGCTACCCACTGGTCGTCGATTAAAATTAAAACGTTCGAAAAATCCATTCCCGCGATTGCGAAAAAAAAAATCGATTGCACAGGAAAAAAATTACCGTAAAAAAGTTATAAAAATCATTTTTTCGTTCTTCTCATTGCCCTGTGTATCAAAGTCGTCCGAATATTCCGTAAACTAGTGTACGTGTCATTTCAATTGAACGAATGTCTATGTTCGTGCTAGAAACGAATATTTGTTTCGGAATTTTTGTTCAATTGAGATAAGGCTCGTTTGTAATTGAAGTGTACGTATATTTTTTTTTTTTTCGATTTTTCATGTTCTTTCGTCATTCGCCTGCACCTTTAAACACAAATTCGTTCTTGTATTTCACGTTCATTATATATAACTCACCCGATATTCTGCATGTTATATAATAGTGTTATTCAACGTACGGTAGATTCACATGTACAATGGAAACAATGGACAAAAAGTGTGTGTATATTAGCATTGTATCATAGTTGTATTTATATATATATATATATATATATATATATATATATATATATATATATATATATATATATATAAATGTACCTTTTTATGTATATATTATATAGAGAGTCTTTGTTTATTTATTTATATATTTAATAGTGTAAATACATATTTGTATGAAATTCTGTATATATATACGGACATAAACTACATAATTACATATATATACACACACCCACATACACACACATATTTATTTATATATATATATATGTGTGTATGTATGTATTGTGCCCCCTACTGGACCTGCGACCTCATTTCCGTACTTCCACTTTACTATTGATTCGTCCAAACATATTTATTTGTATGGGTAAAACACAAACCAACACACCCCCCACACAGTTTGTAAATATTCCTCTAAACAAAGGTTACATCAAAACCAATAACTTTATCGAAGCAAAAAAACATAAAACTCCATTTGAATCGAATCCACTGATTTTAGTGAAAAAAAAAGTTCGATGAAACGCGCAGGTCTGCATAAGCTTGGGTCCCAAGAAACTGGGCGCCCTTCAATATTTTTTTTCCACGCGGGTATTGGGCTAACGAAGTCGGGATTTCACACACCGTTGATACATATTCTTGCCAGGTTTGGGTTTTTTTTTAAATTGAAAAATATTGACAAACAGTGAAGTTATTATTTAAACAAAGTGCAGGTGGTTGCGGTAATTAGAGTCATTCGAAGTGAAAAATAAAAAATGTACTTTCAGTGTGATAACGTAACTTTCGTATGAGCGGGTGGTTTTTTTCGAAATTTTGAAAATGACGAAAGTGGCAAGGTGTGGGAAAAAATGCAAGCTTCTGCAGGCCTCTGAGAGGAGAGGAAGAATGATAGTTTTGATTTGTCGAAAGATGAGGAAGGGAGAGAAGAAAAAATATCGATGACTATAACGAATGATCTGACGACGTGTAGCATGCGACATGAACGTTCACAAGAGGTGCGAGGTGAGCGTACCGAATCTCTGCGGTTGCGATCACACGGAAAGACGTGGTCGTATGGAGCTATGCATCACCGCCGGCTCCAACAAACTCGTTGTCGAAGGTAAATAAATTACAATTTTTTCGCCCCCCCCCCCATTCACCTCCATCGCCGCCCGACCCCGTACGTACCTCCACTGTCCCATTGTCTTTTTTCTTCTTTTTACGAAAATGATACGTTTTCACGAAAAATTGAATAAA
The DNA here is from genome assembly GCA_964007375.1 of Ophion obscuratus. Classification (NCBI taxonomy): domain Eukaryota; kingdom Metazoa; phylum Arthropoda; class Insecta; order Hymenoptera; family Ichneumonidae; genus Ophion; species Ophion obscuratus. The sequence continues at coordinate 53,622,793 of OZ023317.1, forward strand.
AAGAGTAATACGGGACGAAAGGATTGGCGACCCCTGTCGTGTCGCGAAAGTTCGTTGAGGCCGATTACCTTATTAAAAGTTTTGATCAGCATCGTCGACGAGGGAACGTGGGCTTGCCGAGGAAACTTTTTGTTCTGGGAGAACGGCGTTAGATATTCAATATATTAGGTGGTAAAAAGAAATCCATTATTTTTGCATGAAATAAAAGGCAAAAATAATGGATTTCTTTTTACTACACTCAATATTTTTTTATATACATATTATAAATAAATAAAAATATGATAAATATATCTAACATGTATTATATATTTATGAGTGTATGTACACTAGGGTGGCCCAAATTTGAGCTCTATTTTTTTTCCTTGTTCTCAACATCCAACTATCTTCTTTAAAGAACAAAAAAAAAAAAAAAATTGTCGCGAAATCTGCGAGCGGTCAACAAAAATTTAGTGGTCGCTCAAGCCTCTCGAAAATTCCAATTTTCATTGAAAAATCGATTTCTTTTTCGTTCACTTCTCACCCATGAATATTACGCTTTATTATTTTTTAAATTAACGGAGACTTTGTCCTTGGAGTGCCATATTTCAGGTGTTTACATTTTATTTTTTTTAAAGGAAACGAGTAAAGCTTTTTCAGTGCGGTATTTTTCTTGCTTTTATTCATGATATACAGAACGTTGAAAAAATTTTTTTTTGAAAAAAAAACCAAAATGGCGGCCGTTGCAGCTCCGCGAAAACAGGTCCTCAAATCGCGGGAGGTAAACGGCTGACATCACTGCCCCCTCTTTGTTGATCTGAAATACAAATTCAAAGCATATTATCAATCTGTGACCCTTTGGTCATGGAATGACGGATGGCTTTTTCGTTTAGTACAAATTTCGGAAAATGGCGGCAATTTAAAAAAAAAACGAATTTTCGCTTTTTTTTTCGCATAAAAAGATAAATAATAAATGCAAAAATGTATCTATCGAAAAAAACGATGCGTCATTCCGTGAAGACGTATTTTCTGAGTACGCTCTCCAAATTTCAGGTCGATATGTTAATTACAGCGGTCAGGAGAATGTCAGCCATTTTTAAAAACGTGTTTTCGAGAAAAACGCGTTTAAAGTTTTGTAATGTGTTTATAATTACCGCTAATCGGCAATGCCTGGTCCATAGAGGCATCCCTCCTCTTCTTCTAGCTGCTCACGTTGAGCCGCTAACATCTCCCGCTGGGCACAAAGGACAAAGTCTCCCTTAACCTCGCGAAAGTTCTAGCTGGTCAATGAATATTCAGTGGTCGCTCAAGAGCTTCGAAATTTTCGTCATTTTTTGTTTTAGGTACTCATTTCACTCGTAAATGTGACGCTTTCTAAAATTTTCAAAACAATTAATCGTTTTTCTGTAGAAACAGATTTTTCAAAGTTACCCTACACTACTAACTCATGAATAATAATCTTTGTTCGCATAAAATAATTCTTCAAAAGTCTTGTCCGTAAGCAAAATTATAGGTCCCCCGTTTTATCGGGTTGGAAGTGTGAGGTAAATTAAAAAAAAACCGTGTCTACAGAAAAAAAGCAGTGATAGTTTTGAAAATTTTACAAAGTGTTAAGTTTATGAGTGAGAAGAGAAAAAAAGATCGCGACAATTGGAAAATTTCGAAGATTTTGAGCGACCACCAAATATTCATTGGCCGGCTAGAACTGTCGCGACGTTAATTTAAAAATTATAAAGCATAAAATTCATGAATATATATATATATACAGGGTGTCCCATTTTAATCTTACACCTGAATTTTCTCGAAAAATATTGCTCGGACGAAATATTGTGTGGAACAAAACTTCTAGGCAGTGAAGGGGGACGTTTGAAAAAAAATTATTTGAGGAGCCAAAATTCAAAATGGCGGCGTTACAAAGGCTGACATGTTTTTTTCAAACGGAAACATAACTTTTTTTATTGCCAAAAAATTTGTCAGCTGAAAACTAAAAACTTTTGTTGAAAATTTTGTTTGATAAAGTTCATAGTTTTCAAGTGAGAACATCATTTTCAATTATTTCAGATGTATCCAGGATTTGTGTGTGTGTGTGTGTGTGTGTGTGTGTTTTTCTACCCATCGTGATCAATGTTCGTCAGGGATTTAAAGAAACACGTTTTTGGGCCTGAAAATGGCACAAACGCTAATAAAATGGAAAAAAAACTATTTTTCATCGTTTTTCCTCTAAAATTTTCTCATGAAATATCGTCCAAATTTGAAAACAAAAAAACAAAAAAAAACCAAAATTTTCAACAACAAAAATTTGATTCTTTTTTTGTTCAAGTGGTCATACATTCGAAAATACAACATTGAGCGAAATTTTTTTTTCGAAAATACAACAATGAGCGAAACATTTTTTCAACATAAGTTTTTAGTTTTCAGCTGACAAATTTTTTGGCAATAAAAAAAGTTATGTTTCCGTTTGAAAAAAACATGTCAGCCTTTGTAACGCCGCCATTTTGAATTTTGGCTCCTCAAATAAATTTTTTTCAAACGTCCCCCTTCAATCCCTAGAAGTTTTGTTCCACACAATAGTTCGTCCGAGCAATATTTTTCGAGAAAATTCAGGTGTAAGATTAAAATGGGACACCCTGTATATATATATATATATATATATATATATATATATATTCATGAATTTTATGCTTTATAATTTTTAAATTTATTTATGTGTATATATATATATATACATAAATAAATAAATAAATAAATAAATATATATATATATATATATATATATATATAAATGAATAAAAAAGTGAATTTTTAGTAGCCATGCAGCATTTGTCCCAAATTTCCAATATAATCTACAATATTATTCAAATTGACAGAGTGAAAAATCTTTTTTTTTTATGTTTCAAATTCTTCTTTCTTATTTTCCAGTCAAACAGGGTCGGAATCTCATCCCGATGGATCCGAACGGTCTTTCGGATCCCTACGTCAAGCTGAAACTAATTCCGGACATGGATGGAGTGAAAAAAAAAACGAAGACAATCAAATCATGTTTAAATCCCGAATGGAACGAGACAATCAATTTGTGAGCATGTGAAAAATACATTTTATTTACATACGAGTAGTTGTTAAAAGTTTTACAATGGTGATGCTATTATTATCATCATCATTATTATTATTATTGTTGTTGTTTTTGAGCTATTTTTTTCATCGGTGGTTTATTTGGACTGGATAATTCAAGTGGACATTTTGTTTTTATGATGAAGAAAAAGAGAGAGCACAATTGTTATGAATACATCCAATTATTACGGCCGATTTTGCTTTCACGTTGTAGTTTTTTTTCGGATTGATGAAAAAGGTATCATATTAGAGCTTCTAGTTCCTGCGCCGTACAATGCATAATTAGATGTGCGAGACCGTAATGGAGCTGGCGAAATCCCATCAACGCTGGCCTGATACTATACAATCAACTAATTGCTCGATTCACGAAGCCAAAAGAATACGGAATTAAGAGCAAAGAAGACGAGAAGTTTTCCCTTCTCGTTAGTTGCTTTCTTGAAAAATTTAATTTCACGGACGGAATGCGTGGGCGTTGTGGGGCAATTTTTATAAGGGTGTTTGGGACCCTTGAGGAGTACAAATTTGAGGTCATATTATTTTTGGCCGCGTTATTTGGTTCGCTAATAAAGCTGCTTTTATTTTTATAGCTAAAATAGTTATTCTCAACGCTATCGTGTTTTTTGCTTTGTCTCTTTGCTTTGTTTTTTGTTTATACTGCTTGGGTTAACAAAACATCGATAATATCGTTCAGGAAAAGATGAAAAATATAAGAAAATTGGATTTATTATAATTGTAAAAACACATCACAATTTCGGAAATTATTTCATATGCTTGGATGCTAGATTCTAATGTAATTTTCAATTATTTGGAAATTGGGATGGTATCGATTTTGAAAAAGATGTTGAATGTAGTCACAGTTCACGAAAAAAATGGAGGGGGGAAACGATTTTACAATGAATTGTGACGAAATCTTATCATCTCGAAAATAATAGGTAAATATATTGTACAAAAATTGAAGACAATTTTGACAATTTTGACGATAATAATGACAATAATCAGACAAAAATTGTAAAATTATTCTCACTATTTTTATCAAATTTATTTTATCATTATCTTTGAATTGTTATCTTTGAGATTGTCACGATAATTTTACCATTAATATGTCTCTCAATTTAAAAAATAGTAGCGCAATAAATTCAAGTTGCTACTATTCTCGAAATTGTGAGAATTATTTTACAATTGTTCTCATATTAACTTCGATGTGTTTTTCAAGTTATGGAAATGATTGAAATGTTATTACTTTATTTATTTTATAATAGAACATTATAATATTTAGAAAATTATCGAACGATTTTTGTCGTATTTGAGGAAAATAGTAAAACGATTTTCGCAATAAAAAAAATAACAGGTAAATAAAATTCACAAAAATTGCAAAATCATTCTCACAAATTTCAAAACTAGTAGTAAAATGAATTTCACAAAAATTCCCGAATAATTTCCAAAATAAAAAACGCAATTGCCAAACAAATCGTAAAAAAAATATCAAAGTAGTTTGCACGATCTTAACGGCGGGGTAAAGTTAATTCGGCGAAAAAGAGGCATGTTTTTAAGATTTTTTTTTGGCGTAACGAATAGTGTTCGCTTATTGAAAAATTTACATATAATAAAGTAACATTTGAACAACATTCTCCTAAATTTGCATTGCAAAATATTCAAAATTGAGCGAGTGAAAATTAAACCCCGGAGGCGCCTCGAAAAAAAGTTGGTTTGCGGTGTGCACCATAACTCGCAACAGAATCATTTGAAACAAAAAAATCAAAATGCATTTGTTAAAGGAGATGTTTCTCGAGGTAATGACGGGAGGATTTTTTTTTTCGATTTTTCGATTTTTCGTAGCACTTGGGAGCCAAAAACCCGATTTTCGCTAAAAATATCGGCTAATTTGTTGTTGAAAAATTAGTAATTATGAAAAAAAACAAAAAAGCTCTCGACAATACCTGGTGAATTATGTGAAGAAGTACTGTGCAAAATTTCAAAGCGATTGGTCCAGTAGATTTTGAGTTATCGTGCACACGGACTTCAAATATGACAAGTCTCAGAAAAACGGTTTGAAAAACGCAGAAGAGAAGAGAACGGCATGGAGCAATAGACCCTCAAATACTCACAACTTCGTCAATTTTACTCCGATCGACTTGAAATTTTAACACAATATTCTTGATATATTATGCATTCATTTAAAAAATTTAAAAAAAAAATGAAAAAAAAATTTAAATACTTTACCCCGCTCTTAAAAGTAACGATAAAATTAATTTTCCAACTATTCGTATTACCGGGCAAGATTTACAAATGAAATCTCGCTTTTGTACTTCGCTGAAAACTTTGCTCGACAAAATTGTCCAGCGAGCTCAAACCCGAGGACAAGGACAGGCGACTTTTGATAGAAGTTTGGGACTGGGACAGAACGTCGAGGAACGATTACATGGGCTCCCTGTCGTTCGGTATATCAGAACTGTTGAAAGCGCCCGCGAACGGCTGGTTCAAACTTTTGACACAGGAGGAGGGAGAGTTTTACAATGTTCCAGTGCCGGAAGAGGGTGTCGACCTTGCCGAACTCAAAACGAAGATGCGAGTACGTTGAAATTCATCTTTTTTTTTTCTCCAAACTTCGAGGCCGAAAACTCGAAAAAGAAAAAAAATGACATTACTCGAACCAGACGAACGAACGTTTATTCTTTTTATTTTTTTTTTCGATGCTTTGTCGCAGAAAACTTCGGTGACGAAAAAAGTTCCGATGACGATGGACAAAGAGGTGCCACACAATATGGGCAAGAGCGATCTGATACGAGCGAGCGACTTCAATTTCCTCATGGTCCTCGGAAAAGGGAGCTTCGGAAAGGTTCGAAGAGTCATAAATTTGCCGCTTACCACCCTATCTCTAACACTTGAAGAACTTGACGTTTTCGGAACGAAAAAAAATCATTCTCTTTCCCTCGATAAAAAAAACCCATTATTTATTTTCGAAGATAATGATTATTCCAATTGAAAAAAAAAACGCTTTCTCATTGGGAAACTAACGAAAAAAACGTGTATACGATATTTGGAAAAAACTAATTCGACAAAAATTACACTTTTTACAATTATAATCGTTGTCGAAAAAAAAATTAATACTAGGGAAATCGTCAACTATAAATTCGAAAAACGATGATAAGAAATGTCGGAAAAATATTTAAAAGTTGACAAATAAATGCAGCAAATAAAGACGATTGCGAAAAATGAAGAAAAAAGAAATATATATTTCTTATATATAAATATAAGGAACGATTCTCGTATACCGATAAATGTTTTCAGGTATTGCTAGCCGAGCGGAAAGGCACGGACGAACTTTACGCAATCAAGATTCTCAAGAAGGACATAATTATTCAAGATGACGACGTTGAGTGCACGATGGTGGAGAAGCGCGTACTCGCCCTCGCAAATAAGCCACCGTTCCTCGTGCAGCTTCACTCCTGTTTTCAGACTATGGTACGTAAATCCATCCCATATACCTCGGTGGCTCGAGTCGAAAATTCCTAGCTCCAAGAAAAACAAAGAACATTTCGAACGAATATTTGCGGTACTGATTAATAAAGTCCTGGTTCGTTAAAATCCAGAAACAATTTTGAAAAAAAAGACGAAATTCAGTTTGGGATTTGAAGAAATGAGTATAAGCGAATAGAAGTAGGAAGGCTAATTATATCCGATGGTTACTGTTACTAGAATTGTACAGCAGTAACCGTACTTTCATTTGCTAAAATCGAGTGTTGGTAAATTCGATCAACCAGTATAGAATATTAGTACATTTTAGTGCCACGTTTTATCCAATTCAAAGGAACTTTTGCATTTGTGTCCGCCATATTGGATCCGCCATTTTGAATTTCGGAATTTTGAGAGCAGAATCATAATCAGCGACCTCGAAAACCCCCGAGTGTCACGTTTTATCCAATTCAAATGAACTTTTGCATTTGTGTCCGCCATATTGGATCCCCCATTTTGAATTTCGGAATTTTGAGAGCAAAATCATAATCAGCGAACTCGAAAACCCCCGAGTGCCACGTTTTATCCAATTCAAATGAACTTTTGCATTTGTGTCCGCCATATTGGATCCGCCATTTTGAATTTCGGAATTTTGAGAGCAGAATCATAATTAGCGGCCTCGAAAACCCCCGAGTGCCACGTTTTATCAAATTCATATGAAGTTTTGCATTTTTCACCGCCATATTGGATCGGCCATTTTGAATTTCGGAATTTTGAGAACAGAATCGTAATCAGCGACCTCAAAAACCTCTGAGTACCAATTTTCGTCCGAATCCAACTATTTTTCATTTGGGACACCGAGCGTAAAATTTTTCGTGTCACTCAGCGGGTGAAAAGCGCCATTTTGGGGGTGAAGATGTTGACAACGACGAATTAAAAAAAATTATTGTTCAATCGTCACTATTCTATGCACCCATGGTTGAAAACAAAACCGGACTTTTCAACGGCTTCGAGGTGAAACAAAATTTTGAAAAAAAGTGTCATCGATTTTTCCTGTTTTTTTTGTTTAAAAGCCGCCATATTTTTTTTCCTAATTGATAAAACCCGATTTTGACCCCAGATTCTGAAAGAGCACCCTCGAAAATACTAGGGAACGTATATCTTCATTTTTTATAATTTTTTTATATAATAAAAATCTAGCTTGAAAATGAAGGAAAAAATCGCGATTCTTGGGCGTTAATGGGTTAATAGAAGTGATACCATTTAATATGGTAATAAATAAGTACGTAGAAGGGAATGTAGTATTTGGTAGTGGTAAGTAAAACTATTGTTTAATAACTGTTATTACTATTTGATGATGATAGCAAAAATACGACACAATAATGCTAGTAAGCAAACTTCATTGGCCACTGTTGGACGCCAGTCATTTAAATGTACTATTATGTCATGCTGATAACTTAAATGTACGCAATCTAATTTACTACCATTCCATTTTAGCAAACGAAGTCCATTACTATCTGGCACTATTACCAATATAACAATACCAAACTATAGCAAATTGGCACTGTACCGAAAAAAAAAATGTAGTAGAAGTAGTCAGTAAAAAATCAAATTCGACCACTATCACTTATCAATAGTAGACACTAGTTGAGTAGTAGTTTCTATTATCAGTACTCCTACTCCTACTATATACTACTCATGTCTACTACGATTATTTTACTATACACTACTACTTCTATTATCAACTAGTGCGTACTATTTGATAGTGAGAGTGGTCAAATTTCATTTTCCAATGATCGAATACTTCTACCGCTAAATAGTAGGCACTAGTTGAATAGTAGTTTCCTTTATTAGTAAAAGAAACTATTACTCAATTAGTGCCAACTGTTTGCCTACTAACACTAGATGGTAGTAAATGCAATCAAGTGATAGGAGTAGTAAACTATTCGCAGAACATGAAATTTGACTACTATCACGATTAACTAGTTCCTACTATTTAATGAAAATGGGCGGTCAATTTTATTTTCGATGAATTGGCTACTGTTACTATCAAGTAGTCGGCACTAATTGAGAAGCTTTTATCATGAGTAAAAGAAACGACCACTTCACTAGTGCCTACTATTTCATAGTAGTCAAATTCAATTTTCTGCTAATCGAGTACTTATACTATAGTAGTCACTAGTTCAGTAGTACTTTCTTGTATTAGAAAAACAAATTGCTACTCAACTAGTATACTAGTATACTATTTGTCTATTAATTCCACATAGTACTTTATGCAATCATATGATAGTAGAAGTAAAAATTAGTAAAAAAATAAAATATGAAATATGACTACCATCACTATGAAATAGTCGGCACTAGTTGAGTAGCAGTTTCTATTATCAGTAAAAGAACCTACTACACAACTATTGTCTACTATTTCATAGCAATAGTAGTCAAATTTTATTATCTACTCATCGACTACTTCTACTGTTATTATTATTTATTTTATTATTATTATTATTTATTATTATTATTATTATTATTATTATTTATTTATAATTTAATCATTATTCATTACTATCTAGTATTAGTACCAGCTAGTAATGAATTCGATTTCAGGAAATGCAATTCATTATTATCTGGTACCAATACCAGATAGTAATGAATTTCATTTGCTGAAATCGAATGGCAGTATATTTTATTTACTAGCATGGCATAGTAGTACATTTTATCGACTGGGGTCTAATAGTAGCAAATGAAGTTTGCTTACTGTCGCTATTATCAACTATTACTACTATTATTATCAAATAGTAGTAACAGTTATCGAATATCAGTTTTACTCACCACTACCGAATAATAGTACAGTTCATTCACACCTTCGTACTCATTTATCACCGTATCAATTTATACAATTACTATAAAAAAATGTATTTAGCAATATGGGTAACGAAGCGACGTGAAAACAATTAGTATTCTCAATAAACAACGAGATAAACGCACCAAAGCCTTTTGTCGAAGGTCCTTCTGTCGAAGTTTCACATTTGGGACATCCTTTATATATGAAGCGGTAACTTTTGACCAAGAGTATCCTCTGTCTGTGCATTTTGTTGCAGGATCGTCTGTACTTTGTTATGGAATACGTGAACGGGGGAGATCTCATGTTTCAAATACAACAGTGCGGCAAGTTTAAGGAACCCGTTGCAGTGTAAGTTTGCAATAGTTGTGCAATTTCTAGTCAGGGAATTTCATGGACGATAAAGTAGAGGAGCACTCAGCCTTTTGCTTCGCCTCCACTAGAATCCACAAGAACGTTAATTTGCGCATGAACTGGGCAAATCTTGATGTACCTTTTAGAGGTCAAAAAATAATGTGGGCACGAATTTCTTTGCGATAAACAAGAA
>OZ023317.1:53632912-53682912 GCA_964007375.1 Ophion obscuratus
CCAAAGAGGCTTGCAAAGGGGTGAGATGTTTTTTTAAAATGCTTTCGGTGTTGCTGTCCCTTTTTTTTCCTTGACATTACTCCCTACTCGTGCGTCCGGTTTTTGTTTTTTTTGTCTACGCCACCTCATTTTCTTCTCCTTTTTCATTGTCTTTTTGTTTACTTTTTCTTTAGCTACGCCGCGTTTAGTTTTCTATTATTCCTTTTTTTTAAATTATTTTTCCCCTTTTCTTTTTTCTTTTTTCCTCTTTTTTTATTTCGAGGGTTTCTTCTTCCGTCCCGCCTTTTCTTCCCTCTCTCTCTCTCTCTCTCTTTCTTTTTCCAAAATGCCTTTCGTTCTCCATGCGGAATAAAACCAATACGCTGTTTTCCACGTACAGTTCCTGACGAAGAATCCGAGCAAGAGGCTCGGCTGCGGTTTCCGGGGCGAGGACGATGTTCGGGGCCACGCTTTCTTCCGACGCATCGATTGGGAGAAGATCGAGAATCGCGAGGTCCAGCCGCCCTTCAAGCCAAAGATCGTAAGGCTCGAGAAAAAAAAATTGTTTCTTCTCCGTTATATTGACCGAGTTATGACGATCCAGTTTCCACAAAGATCGTCATAACTCGGTCGATTTACAGATTTTTTCAAAAATTTTCTCGCCAATGAACGTCAACACTTTTTATTGCAGACGCTATGAAAGTCTGCAATAAAAAATCGTATTTTTGACATTTCAAGCTCCCGCAGACTCCTCAAATTCCCATTATTCTTACGCATTTCCATTATTTTAATCAATTTTTATTATTATCCGTTCTATTCGTTAATTCTTTCTTGATTATTTATATCAAACAATATCTGCGTAAAAAGCACGAAAATAATTCCGCCCCTCTCTCTCTCTTCCTCTCTCTGTATTTGCAGAAACACAGAAAGGACGTGAGCAACTTCGACAAGCAGTTCACGTCGGAGAAGACGGACCTAACGCCAACCGACAAATTATTCATGATGAATCTCGACCAGACCGAGTTCATGGGTTTTCTCGTTCCTCAATCCGGAATTCGTGCAACACCTTTAAGCGCGACGAGACGAGCCAAAGGCAAAGAAAAGCGAAACAACAACAATATCATTCTGTCATTCGAAGCTCTCGTCCGTCGTATTGAGTCAGTAAAAAGTCTTTCTCTACCTCTCTACCTCTCTCACTCTCACATACACACACACACTATCCTTCACTCCATTTCGCCCTCGCGGTTTTTCGCATCCACCCATCCACGCCCTTACCGACCGATGGTAAAAAAGAAACACGCGCGAAAGAGACTTGCGACGACGAGGACGACGGGGACACGAGTGGAATATCCTCGACTATCACCATTTGTTCTCTCACCCCCTTGTTACACTATTTAGGTATCAAGAATTTTTCAATGTATTTTTCAATTTTAAGCATCGACGCGTACTCATCCACTTCATTATTATTATTATTATTATTATTATTATACATATTAATATATATATATATATATATATCGCGGCAGATTTTAAGACAAAAAGATTGTCGGAAAAGAGGAATGATGAGTACAGTGCGAAAGGAGCGATTTGTCCGCGACGAGATTAGAATACTCCGATGTGGATCGACTGCGCATTGACAGAGAGAGAAGGAGCGAGAGGGAGAAAAAGAGAGAGAGAGAAAGAGAGAGTGAAATAATAATAATGTTGATAACGAGAAAATGAGAGGGAGGATGAGCAAAAGAAAGGAGAAAAAAAAATAAGAACCGAGCGAAAGAAATGAAAATTGTCTTCGTCTTCTGCGTATATTATGCATTTACTTCAGTAGTCTCTACTGTCGCCTTCCAGAGTTATATATATACACGTAATATATTAAACATATATATATATTGTATATTCGAGGAATGAATATATTATACATATATACATAAGGTAATATATACACGGATACTCTCTCTTTTACACGTATACACACAGACACACGTGTACAGGTTAGGACATTGTATTGCGAATTGTATTGCGAATGGGTGCGCCACACGAGAGCACCAGAGATGGGCACGTTGAATTATTCTCTCGTCTTCTCGCTTCGTTGGCTCGAAGATGTTTTTTTCGTTCTTCATTTTTCCCATTTTTGTTTTGCGATTTTTCAATGCTCGTTGTCAGTGCTACGAGATCGAACGAGTGCGACGAATTCTTTCGAGACTGCGGAACTGTCGCGTTCGTCGATATTGGAGCAAACGGAGAGGACGCCGAGCAATAATTTTCTGGAGCGTTGAGAAAAAAATCGAAGCCGTTGCGACGGTAAAATTAGAGGAGGGAAAAATGGTAAATACGATGGGAGTTTTTTGGATGCAGGGCATGGGTGAGTTTGGGCTGTAGGGGAAGTTTGTGCCGTGAAGACAAACCCAAACATGGGGGGAGAGCGATTTTCCGAACGCGGAAATTGGTGGAATTTTATATTTTTTACAATGGACACATTCGAGTCGGCATTAACGCGAAGGGTAGAATCGACGGTGTGATATTTGAGGCAATTACGAGCAAAGAAGAATTCCTTTGTCGAATACTTCGCAGGAATTGCGGAACGTTACGACGGAGAAAGTACAATAGTGCCGATGATAATGGTGACGATAATTCAACGTGCGCATCTTTGTCGAAGGCGAGGAGTAACAAAATGGCCGCGAGAACCAAAATGGCCGCGAGTGCGGGGGACAAAGCGGTCGCGCATGCGCGAGTCGAAATGGCCGTGCGCGTGCGCTAGTTAAAATGGCCGTGCGTGCGCTAGTCAAAATGGCCGCGAACGCGAGAGTCAAAATGGCCGCGCTCAAAAGACAAAGTGGCGCGCAGTTTTGACTTATTTAAGTGAAAAAGATCGAAGCGGGTCTGACCGTCGGAAACTTTAACGATGTATTCGTCTATAAAATCGTGGATGAGGAATTTGAGAGTGAACAGAGCCTGCGAGCCTGCATGTACCAGAGAGAGGAGAGAGAGAGAGAGAGAGAGAGAGAGAGAGAGAGAGAGAGAGAGAGAAAGCAGAGGGAGAGGACCTATCGTTTTTGTCCAGCCGAGGGATGTAACATGCCAAAGGACTTGCTAAAGACAAGTCCCCCTGCTTGCTGCTGAAAAAAAGTCCTTCAGGTCAAAAACCGTTTACGACGTCTCGCGTGTCACGAGGGAGTAGATAAAAGAAGAAAAAAAAACGTTGCAATGACGAGGGTAGGTTTCGAGAGAAAGCAAGTGGTCGGGATAAAAACCACGGGAACAAAGCGGAGGTATAAATATTGCACGATAAGGCTAGGGCTAGGATCTCGAAGGATAAACCCACCGAGCCCAGGACGAACTTGTAGTGGACGCAAAAAACCTCCTCGCTGTCTGCCTCTCTATCACTATGTCTCACTCTCTCTTTCAATCGTCATCCACACATACACATATACAGACATCTACCGGGTGTTCCATTAATATCCAATCGAGTATCTTCGAAAGTGACGGTGATATCGAAATGACGAACGTAAAAATTTTCAAACACACATTATCCGGTCTGAGCAAGTTATTCTTCTTACTTGAAAGCGTCTAGGACGTACGAACTTCTTTATATATATATATATATATATATATGTATATATATGTATATATATGTATATGTATATGTATATGTGTGTATATATATATATATATATATATATATATATATATATATATATATATATATATATATATATATATATATATATATATACAGGGTGTCCCATTTTAATCTTACACCTGAATTTTCTCGAAAAATATTGCTCGGACGAAATATTGTGTGGAACAAAACTTCTAGGGATTGAAGGGGGACGTTTGAAAAAAATTTATTTGAGGAGTCAAAATTCAAAATGGCGGCGTTACAAAGGCTGACATGTTTTTTTCAAACGGAAACATAACTTTTTTTTATTGCCAAAAAATTTGTCAGCTGGAAACTAAAAACTTTTGTTGAAATTTTTTTTTGATAAAGTTCATAGTTTTCAAGTCAGAACATCATTTTCAATTATTTCAGGTGTATCCAGGATTTGTGTGTGTGTGTGTGTTTCTACCCATCGTGATCAAAGTTCGTCAAGGATTTAAAGAAACACGTTTTTGGGCCTGAAAATGGCACAAACGCTATTAAAATGAAAAAAAAAAACTATTTTTCATCGATTTTCCTCCAAAATTTTCTCAGGAAATATCGTCCAAATTTGAAAACGAAAAAACAAAAAAAAACCAAAATTTTCAACAAAAAAATTTGATTCTTTTTTTGTTCAAGTGGTCATACATTCGAAAATACAACATTGAGCGGCTTGCCGTGAGACATTTAGTCTAATTGTCCCTACCACCGGCATTTGCGTTAGTCAAAGCGTAGGAGGTTGCATGGCTGATGGCATGAAAATGATGTTCTCACTTGAAAACTATGAACTTTATCCAAAAATTTTTTCAACAAAAGTTTTTAGTTTTCAGCTGACAAATTTTTTGGCAATAAAAAAAAGTTATGTTTCCGTTTGAAAAAAACATGTCAGCCTTTGTAACGCCGCCATTTTGAATTTTGGCTCCTCAAATAAATTTTTTTCAAACGTCCCCCTTCAATCCCTAGAAGTTTTGTTCCACACAATAGTTCGTCCGAGCAATATTTTTCGAGAAAATTCAGGTGTAAGATTAAAATGGGACACCCTGTATATATATATATATATAAACACTCGAATGGGTGCAACACTTCTGTGCAAGTTTAGCGGTCTGCATCGACTGGCCCATTAGAACATATATGATTCCATTAACGGATTACACCTAGTTCGCAGCCGGAAAAAAGAAGTGTTTTCGTGAATTTTTTTTTGGAAAATAGTTGCAGTTTTTAAACTTTTTTTTTTCATAGTAAAGGATATCATTTAAAGTATCTTTGACAATTTCTTTATTGGAAAATATTCATAAACGTCGAAGATAGAGTAAATTGCACAGACAGCCGTGCAAAAAAGGTCCTTCGCGGTGTCCACTCCTGCTCGGGAACAAATCATCTGAAGTAAAAAAAACCAAATGAATTTAGTTTTTGTACCGTATTATCCAGTCTTTAATCGAAGGATTCAATAAAATGACTTTTTAAAAAAATAATGGTCGCCGATCGAAAGTGATAGTTGAAATTTCGGTGAAAAAAACACTCCATTTTCCGTGATATAAAAACAAGTATGCGTTGAAAAAAAAAATCTTTCGATTAAGGACTGCCTTTTGATATACAAAAAATGTCTGTGAAATTTGTTGCAGATCGATTTAGTTGTTTTTGAGATATTTTGGTCACCGATTTTGAAAACGCAATTTCGAGAAAAAAACGCGTTTGAAGTTTTACGTCAGGTATATACGTAGATAAAATGTAATTGATTACTTTTGAATGGAATCGTCGATGCCTGGACCATACTGCAAACCTTCTGCAGAGGTAACAGCCTCCAAAGTTCCAATTTGGTGCTGCCGACTAGCTGTCACTGGTCAAATAAAACAAAATCGATCTCCGTACCGAGTGCACGGGTTCGTGAAGAAAAAGCTCACTCACGCCAGATGACGCGTAGACTGAAACGATTTAAATTTTGTTTGAAACACATTTTTGTATCGTCAGCGGTTTCGATGATATTCGAGTGGATCGGTTTGAATGGGACACCCTGTATGTTCGTATCGATATGTTTACAGGGTGATTCACAAGTACCAGTATTCCCTTCGTATACAGGGTGATTTTTTTTATCTTGAGACTGCTAAATATCTCGAAAAATAAGCCTTATACGATAAAAATGTTCCGAATAAAGCTTCAATAGTTTCCAAGGGGCGATTTAATCCTACAGAAATTAACCCCCTGCCGGCTCCCCTGGGGGCGGGGGGAACTTTGAAATCTTAAATGGGAAGCCCTACTTTTCATTACAGATTTGAATCATACATAAAAAAATACGTAACTTTTGTCTGAACTTTTTTTGTTTAAATTCGGGATAGATGGCGCTGCACTCGGTGAAGATTGGGCAACCTTCCTTTTCTTCAAGGGAAATCCCCTATGTTTTATTGCATAATGGAGCTACGTCGAAGAAAAGTAACTTTTGTCGGAAACATGTTGTTTTTTTCAATTATCGTAAATATCTACTGTAATTTTGTATCCGTTCTTAGCTTTACCCAGGATTAAGGACGTGGAACTGACGGAAATTTAATTCCTTTGGGGTGCTTCATTATTGTGAGTCCCCTTGCCTCTCACATTCGGGGTGTTTGATTATCGCGAGTCCCCTTGCCTCTCACCATTTAATTCAATAAGTGTTCAAACTGATGACCTTCAACTTCGATGCATTCATTGATCCGTACTTCGCATGATTGTACACAACTCGAAAGTTTGTTCGCTTCAATGTTCGCGCAAGCATTTCTCATTCGTCCAATCATGTTTTCACGAGTTGTTGGCACTTGTTGATAAACTACAGTTTTTAAGAGACCCAACGAACAAAAAATCTGGCGACGTGAGGTTTGGCGATCTGGCAGGCCAATGTATCGTTCCGCCTCTACCAATCCAGCGCCATCTATCCCGAATTAAAAGAAAAAAGTTCAGACAAAAGTTACGTGTTTTTTTTTTATGTATAATCTGAATCTGTAATGAAAAGTAGGGGTTCCCATTTAACGGCGGGGTAAAGTTAATTCGGCGAAAAAAGGCATGTTTTTAAGATTTTTTTTGGCGCAACGAATAGTGTTCGTTTATTGAAAAATTTACATATAATAAAGTAACATTTGAACAACATTCTCCTAAATTTGCATTGCAAAATATTCAAAATTGAGCGAGTGAAAATTAAACCCCGGAGGCGCCGCGAAAAAAAGTTGGTTTGCGGTGTGCACCGTAACTCGCAACAGAATCATTTGAAACAAAAAAATCAAAATGCATTTGTTAAAGGAGATGTTTCTCGAGGTAATGACGGGAGGATTTTTTTTTTTTCGATTTTTCGATTTTTCGTAGCACTTGGGAGCCAAAAACCCGATTTTCGCTAAAAAAATCGGCTAATTTGTTGTTGAAAAATTAGTAATTATTTAAAAAAAAACAAAAAAGCTCTCGACAATACCTGGTGAATTATGTGAAGAAGTACTGTGCAAAATTTCAAAGCGATTGGTCCAGTAGATTTTGAGTTATCGTGCACACGGACTTCAAATATGACAAGTCTCAGAAAAACGGTTTGAAAAACGCAGAAGAGAAGAGAACGGCATGGAGCAATAGACGCTCAAATACTCATAACTTCGTCAATTTTACTCCGATCGACTTGAAATTTTAACACAATATTCTTGATATATTATGCATTCATTTAAAAAATGAAAAAAAAAAAAATGAAAAAAAAAAACATTTTAATACTTTACCCCGCCCTTAAGATTTCAAAGTTCCCTCACGCCCCAACCCCAGGAGGGGCGGCAGGCGGTTCATTTCTTCGGGATTGAATTGCCCCTTGGAAACTATTGAAGGTTTATTTGGGACATTTTTGTCGTATAAGGCTTATTTTTCTACATATTTAGCAGTCTCAAGATGAAAAAAAATCACCCTGTGTATACAGGCTGTGCCATTGCGAGAGAGACGCTTTTTCAAAACATGTCGCGCGACGAAAATTAGTCGAGATATTTACATTAAAAGTCGGACGCTGACAAGGTTCACTTAAGGTAGCACGAGCGCGCAATCTTCATTTCTATAGATTTTGTTCAAATTTTCAACAGATATTATTCATATCATTATACATGTTTGAGTGAAATATCAGAACAGTCGACTATTTAGATTGGGAGATAATGGGTCTTGAAATTGCAACTTTTAACACTTCATGGTCTGCATTGAAATTTAGAATAATTTTCCGTAAAAAAATATTTGTCCCCTGTAATAAAAAGACATATGGCAACACCGCATCGTTCCACGTATCCAATGACGTGAGTTTGCGCGGCATATTTAAAATAATACTGCAACACAAATTTTTATTTGGAATTAATTTTTAATCGAACAAAGTTTTTCATTAGTTACGAATGAACCAACACTTTTATTTGTTAACGAAGATAACATAAACAATGTAAAATATTAATATTTATAATGCAAATATTTTTTTATGACATTTTCAACTTTAGGAACACGATAAATATTTTTTTTTCCCGAAATATTGGACAATACTGTTCTGTGGCGTTGGCATATGTCTTCTCATTATAGGGAACAAATATTTTTTCGCGGAAAATTATTCTCTCTAAATTTTAATACAGAGCCTGCAGTGTTAAAAGTTGCAATTTTAAAATCCGTTATCTCCCAATCCAAATGGTCGATCGTTCTGACATTTCACTGAAACATGCATAATGATATTAACAACCTTTGGTTAAAATTTGAACAAAATCTATAGAAATCAAGTCTCCAATTTTATTGAAAGTCACATACGTGATAAAGCATTGAAAACTATTCGACACGTATTTTTTTTTATCTACGGGAAAACGTTTTTAAGGGAGGTAACGACCCCTCAAAGAAAGACGTGTTACCCCTTAATTTCATTCCTTTCAATTATTCTATAGTGGATTTTTCGTCGCTTTACAGAAGAATTTCTGTTTTCGTTTCATTCGGATCGGTGGACTGCTTTCGGGTTTAACTGCAAAACCACCCCACGACACGTCTTTCTTCGAGGGGTGGTTTTCCCTCTTAAAACCACTTTTCCGCAGCTAAAAAAGTACGTGTCTAACAGTTTTCAATGCCTTATCACATATATGAGTCTCAACAATATCGACGGCGGACACTCAAGTGATGTTCCTTGTAAGTCTCGAGAGTGAAGAAAAAATTTCAAGTGATGTTCTTCGTGAGTATTGGCACAGTAGTTGGTCGCGCGCAATTTTTTTGTTCGTTCTTCAAGTATTAAACAATCATCGAAAATGATCGAATCTTGTGATCGATTTGCAAAGCGAGTGTCCGTGTTCGTTATTTTTAAGGGGGAAAGAAAAGTGGCGAGAAAAAAATGCCCTTGTCCGAGGGTGAATTAGAAGCCGCGCTCGATGCGGCTTGCACGTTTCGCGCGTCGACAACTACTGTGCCATTCTTTGCTACTTGGACCACGAGCGCGAACATTTCGGCAAATTTTTGTCGCTCAGCATTTTTTAAAAACGCGTTTTGCTTGCAACGACATGCTCACAAAAGGAACCCTAATAGTCGTGACAGGGTGTTGGGAAAGTCGATGCAAAGCCGTAAGGGGGTGATAGATCACCTCGTTAAGAAAATATCTAACCTACTTTACCTTAGTCCAACGTCTAAGGATTTCGAGTTATCGAGCCAAGTATGAATTTTGGAAAAATTCCCAAAATTAGGCACTAACTCGTTTACCTTTTATGTTATTGCTATTTTTTTTTCGAAATAACATTAACATAAGAGGTAATTTCATTTTTTGACAAGTTTTAAATTATTCAACACGTCCCGTTTAGTTATATACATCAAGCTGAGACGCAAATAAGTTTTTAGTTGCCAATTATTGTCTATTTGAACATTATGAACGAGTTAGTACCTAATTTTGGGAAATTTTCCAAAATACATGTTTAAAATCATACCTACCATGATTACTCGAAATCCCTAGATTTGGACTAAGGTAATCTAGGTTAGATATGTTCCTGACGAGGTGACGTATGATCCCCTTAAGGCTTTGCATCGACCTTCCTAACACCCTGTATATCCGTATACAGGGTGTCTTATCTCTGCCTCTCGAAATAACTCGGTAATTATCGGCGTCACAACAAAAAGTTCCAGACAAAAGTTATACGTTGTTAAGGGGACCATCAAATGCGACATTTTTTTTTATTATTTCGGTGGAAGCGCTGACGCACCGTGAAGGTCACCTCCACTTTTTCAAATGAAATGGTACATTTTTTTCAACCATCTTGCGGAGCACCTCAAGCCGCATAAAAAAAATTATGGGGTCAGTCGTTCAAGGTCACCCAAGGTCACCTATTGAAATGAAATACAAATCTAAATATCTCGGAACACTACCAAACACTTGGTAGTGAGATATTTAGATTTGTATTATCGTTACCCAAGGTCATTCAAGGTCAACCGAGTCCGTTCAAGGTCATTCAAGGTCTTTCAAGGTCACACATTAAAATGAAATTTAAATATCTCGGAACACTACCAGACACTTGCTAGTGGGATATTTAGATTTGTATCATCGATACCCAAGGTCATTCAAGGTCAACTGAGTCCGTTAAAGGTCATTCAAGGTCTTTCAAGGTCACACATTAAAATGAAATTTAAATATCTCGGAACACTACCAAACACTTGGTAGTGAGATATTTAGATTTGTATCATCGATACCCAAGGTCATTCAAGGTCATTCAAGTTCAACCGAGTCTGTTAAAGGTCATTCGAGGTCTTTCAAGGGCACGCATTAAAATGAAATACAAATCTAAATATCTTGATATTGACCTTGAATGACATTGAACGACTTTGACCCCCCTAATATTTTTTATGCGGCTTGAGGTGCTCCACAAGATGGTGGGAAAAAAATTACCATTCTATTTAAAAAAAGTGGAAGTGACCTTCACTGTGCGTCAGCGCTTCCACCGAAATAATAAGAATTGGTCGCATTTGATGGCCCCCTTTACGCCGTACAACTTTTGTTGGGAACATTTTTTCGCGACGTCGATAATTACCGAGTTATTTCGGGTAGCAGAGACAGGAGGGACACCCTGTGTACACTCGTACGCATCCATAGAGGCCCCCAGTGTTCCGAGGCACGAGAGGTCAGGTGCAGCTCTCTGTAATTTCGCGGTCGCAAGTACGGTATGGCCAATCGAGACGGCGGTAGACAAGCAAAGAGGAAGAAAAACAAATTACGATATTGTACGTACATTACGCGGCTTCTTATGTCGTAAGGCGGATTTATTTCGTCTCGCGTATTGTCATGTATTGTTACATGTACGCCCCCCCCCACACTATTTATACCTATCGATATAAAAGTATGAGATAATTCATCAGATATTAAATTAATAACGATAATAATAACTATTATTATTATAATGACGATAATTCATAAATATCTATATATATATATATATAGGCAATCCTTTTTCATCAATTTCCAACGATTAACCGATTGCGATCGGTGTATTTTTAGCGACCAAACGACAGAAGTTTCGTCGTACTTACGATCCTTCGTGGTACAGGCGGTAAGACGATCGATCGATTGCAACAAAAAAACAATCAGTCGATTACTTTTTGCCATGTTTTTTGTTTTGTTTACGTTTACGCGAGTGTGCGATAAATGAATTCGATTTTACGAATCTTCTTATATCCCGCGGATAAGGATTAGTCAATGTTTCCACGAGCCACAATATTACACCCTATTTTTTTATCCCGGCCAGCGCGTGCTCCAGGAAACGTCCGGCGCGAAACGTCAGTGAATATCGTATTGGCACGGTACACCTCTTTATAGCGGATTTAAATTGTTTGATGTGGCGAACGTTCGTCGGTCACTTCTCCCGCGTCTCGCAAGACACGCAGCTCTTTTATTCTGAATTTCGACATTGTTATGTATGTTATATATATATATATCCGTTCAGATATATGAACATTTAAAAAAAGCTACTTTAGAGTGCTTTGAATCTATTTTGTTTTATTTATTCTATGTTCTAGACACACCCACTTATATATACCCGTGGAGAAATTTTGGCAGGGATACAGCTGGATTCTGACTTGTATCCCGGGCTCCCAGTCGGGATCTAGTCCGATATCGGATCAGATTCGAAGACTAAATGTAAGATCCGTAAACTGGATTCCATTAGGGATCCAGAACCGGATCCTTCAATGACTCTAAATAGATTCCCCATGGAATCATTGAGGAATCTGGGAAGGATCACGGGTGAATACAGGCTGAAATACAATGTCAAAAATGGAATTATGACATGTTAAATTTATTATAAAAATAAATAACATTTATAAAGTTTTGGTGCATTAAACTATCAATAAAAAAAAATTTGTCCAAAGATTCAAATGGCAGATCGCGCTCATCGCGAGATTTTGATGTGAATTAAAAAAAATTCACATCAAAATCTGTGAATGCAAATGTACTGACAAGAAATTATAAATATAAAAAAATTCACAAAATTAGTTGTGAATTTTTTCGTATTTAAGACAAATTAAAATCAAATTCAAAATGATTAGATTAAAATTTGCGCCAAAAGTGAGTTCGTACGTATTTTGAGAGAAAACATTGCCTCGAGGCAAAGAAACTTTTGCACATAACTTTTTGTGCGAACATTTCTTTGCCTCAACACAATGTTTTCTCTCAAAATACGTTTACACTTGTGGTGTAAATTTTAATATGACTGTCGTGAATTCGATTTTTATTTTCTTCAACTTGAGGAAATTCACAACTCATTTTGTGATTTTTTTTCATATTTATAATGTAATATTTGAAACTCACAACTTTTTTTTGCAAAAATTTCTTTGCCTCGACGAAATGTTTTCTCTCGAAATACGTAAGAACTCACTGTTGGTGTAAATTTTAATCTAATCATTGTGAATTTGATTTTAATTTGTCTTAAATACATGTTTATACCCACCGACATGTCGATAAACAGAGACTTATTCCCCAAAACCGGTATCCCGGTTAGAATCCAACTTGCATCAGTATCAAAATATGTACGACGACGATGGCATAATTTTGAAAATTTTGGCATCACGTGTATTTTCGGTATTACTATGTAATTCCTATCTATAGATAGGAATTTTATAGATAGGAATCTATAGACAGAAATTCGTATCTGTAGATAGGAATTTCATAGTAATACAGAAAATACACGTGACGCCAAAATTTTTAAAATGATGCCATCGTCGTCGTACATATGCCGATACTGATGCAAGTTGGATTCTAACCGGGATCCGGTTTTGGGGAATCCATGACAAATCCTGATCGGGATTTGATCGGACATAGGGTATCCCGGTCAATATTTCTGCACGGGTATATATATATATATATATATATATATATATATATATATATATATATATATATATATATATATATATATATATATATATATATATATTTTGTTTAGCTATATGGAAATTAAAAAAAGCAACTCAAAAACGCTACGAATCTATTATATTTTATTTATTTTATGTTCTAGACATATATACAAAATTTTTACACGTATATATATATATATATATATATATATATATATATATATATATATATATATATATATCGATGCGTGGCGCCCACAACTTACACTGTTTAACTATTAACAAAAATAAAAAAAGAAGAAACGAGAAAAAATAAATAAAACGCTCGAAATCTATTCTTGTACCAATCTCAAAGAGTCTTCCACGTGTGTGTTACGCTCGCGCGATTATTTTTTTCGTCAATCTTAGATTTTTATCGGTTCACCGTGCGTTTTCTTTTTTTCCCTTTTTTTTTTGTTATCTCGGGATCCGACGACGACGGCGTGCGATCTTTTCACTCCACATCGGCACACGGACTGGTGGAAAAGTGTGCTCCAAAAAATGAAGAGAGAATCATTACCAATCGAAATTAATTAGACGGTGAATCGAGTCGATTTTTTTATTGATTTTTTTTTTTTTCAATCGCGCCATCATTGTCTCCGCGGTGAATTTTTGGCAAACTAAATATTTTCCGAGGGCGTCGCCGCACCCTTGAAATTCGAATATGGTAAATATTTACGAGTGGGACCTCCGGCTAGAAAAGGGGTTTAGAAATTTTGTACCGAGTCGATGTATTTTAGGGCACTTTGTTGAAAATATTTCAGTCGGGTGAAGACAATTTCAACCCTTATTTCAACCCCCAAACGATTTGTTTTACTTTTTTTTTTTTTTAAGTTTGGAGGAAACGGGTTTGGTGGCGTCAAGTGGGTCAAATGACATTGTGTGGATTTGAACCCAAACCAACGTATTTAAAAAATCGAATATTTTCCGGAAATATTGTTTTTTTTGTTGTTAATAAAATACCACTGCCTCATCATAAAAAATATATTTTCATACTTCAGAATAGTCCCGAACACGTGAAAAAATTTTTGGAGCCATTTAGTTCTGGAGCCTTACTTGTAAATGTTTTCCTCGAATTTTGTTTCGAACGCTCTTAAGGCGTACGCTTGTTTGTAAAAGAGAAGAAAAAACTAACAAGAATTATCAGATTTAAAATCTTCCCACCCCTCTCTCTTCTCTCTCTTCTCTCTCTCTCTCCCTCTCTCTCACTTTTCACGGAGAGGAAACGGCGAAAAAAGATAGGAAAATAAATAATCATAAGAAAGAAAAATCGTTTTGTCTCCTTCGTCTCGCGAGCGCTCGTCGCAAGTAAATTCGTGCGTATATCGATCGATTTCCATGCGTGCTCAATCCTAGTCGAGAATCGACGAGATCCTCGCACGAATGACAAAAAGCTCCGAGGGGAGGAAAAAGTAAAGAAAAAAAGAAAGAGGAAGCGAAAACGGCGTACCGTAGATTTTACGAACTTTCATAGTTTTTAGGCTGAAATACACGAGAAGATTCGCGACGATAAGGAGAAGAAGAAAAAAAACGTGATAAAGAATCCAGCCGAGGGGCGAGTGAGATGTGAGCGAGAAAAAAATTCGCGGGAGCGTCGCGCTCTCTTCGGCCGTATGGACAAATTTCTTTCTCCTCGTACGAAGCGGAATAAAAATCCGAGCAAAGAAAATAATGGACGAAAAAAAAACCTCATGTGATTCGCGAAACATTTAGTCGCCTGCGATCTCCCGTGTTCATTGTTCAATCGATCGTTTTAGATTCACGAGAAAATAAGGAGAGTAGGAGGGTTCGATGCGGATGAAAGAAAAGTGGAAGACAACTTCCGCTGCGTATCGATAAGGGCGGCGGAATATCGCGGAAAAAAAATTACCGATCTATCGGAAGATTGAATATGTGAGACGAGAAAAAAAAAATTAGCGATCGTGTTAGCGATGGAGGAAAAAGTAAAAAAACAAGGGCCCGGATATTTCGAGTCGCGTAGCTCTTATTTGTTCGTCTACCAAGTTGTAATCTATCGCTCTCTTATGGCGTACTGTATATGCATTATATACATACACAAACATATATTTTTAAGATGTTTTTGTGCATTTATAATGTCGTAATAAAACGTTCCGAATCGTGTCATGAGATCATTGATATTCGTCAATTCAATACCCCGTGTTTTTTCCCCTTCGATACATTTCCCATCCAGACCTCGCAATTTTTCGATTGGTACCGTTACTTTTGGTTATGAATTTTTCTGTTAACTTTTAACAGCTTGCAGCACCGCACGACTTTTCCACTCGCTCTGGCCGGAATTAGGATGAAATCGAGAACGACGTTGAGTGGGTCATTTCAGGGATGTCCGATTGAGACCCCAAAAACCATTCGGAGCATCGATTTCATCTTTGATCGCTTGGTACGTGGTGGTAGTGGCTCGACCTGCGTTTCAACGACGCACCATGCATTTCTTGGGAATCGTTTGCTTGATCCAAGATGAAATCGATGATTCCCATGGCGAGTACGGTCGAACGACGTTTGAAGTCGAGCGGAAACGTCAAGCGTATGGTTGATTTCATCTTGATCACGTAAATAATTATCCTGTTGTCGTATTGCCGGCTTGTAGCGCCGCGGAGCTTCACCTATCGGTCTCACCGGAATTACGATGAAATCGAGAATGAATTTGGGTAGATCATTTCAGGGATGTCCAATTGAGGCTCCAGAAAGCATTCAGAGCATCGATTTCATCTTTGATCGCTTTGTGCAAGCTGGTAGTCGCTCGAGTTGCGTTTCAACAACGCACAATGCTCTTCTTCGAAATTGTTTGCTTGATTGAAGATGAAATCGATGACTGCCATGACAAGGAAGGTTGAATGTCGGTAAAAGCAACGCGAAAATGTCATGTGCAATGTCTATTTTATCCTTATCATGTAAACAACGATCCTTTCATCGTACGAGCAGCTTGCAGCACCACACGACTTGTCCACTCGCTTTGGCTGGAAATAAAATGAAATCGTAAACGAATTTGGGTGAATCGATTCACGGATGTCCGATTGAAGCTCGAAAAACCATTCGGAGCATCGATTTCATCTTTGCTTACTGGTTGCGAGCTGAGACTGGCTCGAGCTACGTTTCAACGGCGCATCGTGTCCTTCTCCGGAATCGTTAGCTTGATCTAAGATGAAATCGACGCCCGTCATGACGGCGACGGTTCAATGACGCCAAAAACCACGCGAACACGTTAAACATATAGTTGATTTCATCTTTATCACGCAAACAATATTGCTTGTCGTCGTACTGGCAGCTTGCAGCATTGCACGACTTGTCCGCTCGCTCTCACCAGAAATCAGATGAAATCGAGAACGAATTTTGGTGATTAAGTTCAGGAATGTCAGATAGAGGCTCCAAAACGCATTCGGAGCATCGATTTCATTTTTGATCGCTTGGTGCGAGCTGGTAGTCGCTCAAGCTGCGTTTCAACGACGCGCCATGCCCTTCTCCACAATCGTTAGCTTGATCGAAGGTGAAATCGACGACTGTCATGACGGGGACGGCTTAATGACGGCAAAAACCACGTGAACACGTTGAACATATAGTCGATTTCATCTTTATCACGCAAACAATGTTGCTTGTCGTCATACTGGCAGCTTGCAGCACTGCACGACTTGTCCGCTCGCTCTCACCAGAAATGAGATGAAATCGAGAACGAATTTGTGTGAATCATTTCAGGAATGTCAGATAGAGGCTCCAGAAGGCATTCGGAGCATCGATTTCATTTTTCATCGCTTGGTGCGAGCTGGTAGTCGCTCAAGCTGCGTTTCAACGACGCACCATACCCTTCTCCAGAATCATTAGCTTGATCTAAGATGAAATCGACGCCCGTCATGACGGCGACGGTTCAATGACGGCAAAAACCACGCGAACACGTTAAACATATAGTTGATTTCATCTTTATCACGCAAACAATATTGCTTGTCGTCGTACTGGCAGCTTGCAGCACTGCACGACTTGTCCGCTCGCTCTCACCAGAAATCAGATGAAATCGAGAACGAATTTTGGTGATTAAGTTCAGGAATGTCAGATAGAGGCTCCAAAACGCATTCGGAGCATCGATTTCATTTTTGATCGCTTGGTGCGAGCTGGTAGTCGCTCAAGCTGCGTTTCAACGACGCGCCATGCCCTTCTCCACAATCGTTAGCTTGATCGAAGGTGAAATCGACGACTGTCATGACGGGGACGGCTTAATGACGGCAAAAACCACGTGAACACGTTGAACATATAGTCGATTTCATCTTTATCACGCAAACAATGTTGCTTGTCGTCATACTGGCAGCTTGCAGCACTGCACGACTTGTCCGCTCGCTCTCACCAGAAATGAGATGAAATCGAGAACGAATTTGTGTGAATCATTTCAGGAATGTCAGATAGAGGCTCCAGAAGGCATTCGGAGCATCGATTTCATTTTTCATCGCTTGGTGCGAGCTGGTAGTCGCTCAAGCTGCGTTTCAACGACGCACCATACCCTTCTCCAGAATCATTAGCTTGATCTAAGATGAAATCGACGCCCGTCATGACGGCGACGGTTCAATGACGGCAAAAACCACGCGAACACGTTAAACATATAGTTGATTTCATCTTTATCACGCAAACAATATTGCTTGTCGTCGTACTGGCAGCTTGCAGCACTGCACGACTTGTCCGCTCGCTCTCACCAGAACTCAGATGAAATCGAGAACGAATTTGGGTGATTAAGTTCAGGAATGTCAGATAGAGGCTCCAAAAGGCATTCGGAGCATCGATTTCATTTTTGATCGCTTGGTGCGAGCTGGTAGTCGCTCAAGCTGCGTTTCAACGACGCGCCATGCCCTTCTCCACAATCGTTAGCTTGATCGAAGGTGAAATCGACGACTGTCATGACGGGGACGGTTTAATGACGGCAAAAATCACGTGAACACGTTGAACATATAGTTGATTTCGTCTTTATCACGCAAACAATGTTGCTTGTCGTCATACTGGCAGCTTGCAGCACTGCACGACTTGTCCGCTCGCTCTCACCAGAAATGAGATGAAATCGAGAACGAATTTGGGTGAATAATTTCAGGAATGTCAGATAGAGGCTCCAGAAGGCATTCGGAGCATCGATTTCATTTTTGATCGCTTGGTGCGAGCTGGTAGTCGCTCAAGCTGCGTTTCAACGACGCGCCATGCCCTTCTCCAGAATCGTTAGCTTGATCGAAGATGAAATCGACGACTGTCATGACGGGGACGGTTCAATGACGGCAAAAATCACGCGAACACGTTAAACATATAGTTGATTTCACCTTTATCACCCAAACAATGTTGCTTGTCGTCGTACTGGCAGTTTGCAGCACTGCACGATTTGTCCGCTCGTTCTCACCAGAAATAAGATGAAATCGAGAACGAATTTGGGTGAATAATTTCAGGAATGTCAGATAGAGGCTCCAAAAGGCATTCGGAGTATCGATTTCATTTTTGATCGCTTGGTGTAAGCTGGCAGTCGCACAAGCTGCTTTTCAACGACGCACCGCGCCCTTCTCTAGAATCGTTAGCTTGATCGAAGATGAAATCGACGACTGTCATGACGGGGACGGTTCAATGACGGCAAAAATCACGCGAACACGTTAAACATATAGTTGATTTTATCTTTATCACGCAAACAATGATGCTGTCGTCGTACTGGCAGCTTGCAGCACTGCACGACTTGTCCGCTCGCTCTCACCAGAAATCAGATGAAATCGAGAACGAATTTGTGTGAATCATTTCAGGAATGTCAGATAGAGGCTCCAAAAGACATTCGGAGCATCGATTTCATTTTTGATCGCTTGGTGTAAGCTGGCAGTCGCACAAGCTGCGTTTCAACGACGCACCACGCCCTTCTCCAGAATCATTAGCTTGATCTAAGATGAAATCGACGACTGTCACGACGGGGACGGTTCAATGACGGCAAAAACCACGCGAACACGTTAAACATATAGTTGATTTCATCTTTATCACGCAAACAATGATGCTGTCGTCGTACTGGCAGCTTGCAGCACTGCACGACTTGTCCGCTCGCTCTCACCAGAAATAAGATGAAATCGAGAACGAATTTGGGTGAATAATTTCAGGAATGTCAGATAGAGGCTCCAAAAGGCATTCGGAGCATCGATTTCATTTTTGATCGCTTGGTGCGAGCTGGTAGTCGCACAAGCTGCGTTTCAACGACGCACCACGCCCTTCTCCAGAATCGTTAGCTTGATCGAAGGTGAAATCGACGACTGTCATGACGGGGACGGTTCAATGACGGCAAAAATCACGCGAACACGTTAAACATATAGTTGGTTTCATCTTTATCACGCAAACAATGATGCTGTCGTCGTACTGGCAGCTTGCAGCACTGCACGACTTGTCCGCTCGCTCTCACCAGAAATCAGATGAAATCGAGAACGTATTTGTGTGAATCATTTCAGGAATGTCAGATAGAGGCTCCAAAAGGCGATCGGAGCATCGATTTCATTTTTGATCGCTTGGTGTAAGCTGGCAATCGCACAAGCTGCGTTTCAACGACGCACCACGCCCTTCTCCAGAATCATTAGCTTGATCTAAGATGAAATCGACGACTGTCGTGACGGGGACGGTTCAATGACGGCAAAAACCACGCGAACACGTTAAACATATAGTTGATTTTATCTTTATCGCTCAAACAATGTTGCTTGTCGTCGTACTGGCAGTTTGCAGCACTGCACGACTTGTCCGCTCGCTCTCACCAGAAATAAGATGAAATCGAGAACGAATTTGGGTGAATAATTTCAGGAATATCAGATAGAGGCTCCAAAAGGCATTCGGAGCATCGATTTCATTTTTGATCGCTTGGTGCGAGCTGGTAGTCGCACAAGCTGCGTTTCAACGACGCACCACGCCCTTCTCCAGAATCATTAGCTTGATCTAAGATGAAATCGACGCCCGTCATGACGGCGACGGTCGACGGACGTTGAAAGTCGCACGACAACGTCAAGGGCAACGTTGATTTCATCTTTGTCACGTAAAAAATACGTCCTACTCGCAGCTTGCAGCATCGCTCGAATTGTACACTCGCTCTGACGACAAGTGAAATGAATGAATAAACAACATTCTTTGATAAAATTGCGCAAATGTTGACATGCCAGACTACACTGGTGTTCTAATATTCTTAAAAGCAACCACAAACAGAGTCGCACCACTTTGGCATTTCCAGGATTAATCCGTATCGGGACGTGAAAAATCATATCTCAGGCGGTGCCGAAGATCTTCTCAACTTGTTTCAATCCTCAAAAAAATTTGCATCGATTTTTTCGTCTGCCGGAACCGACTTATTACGCCTCCCCTAATGAGAAAATGCAAACCTTCGTCAGATGTTTTCTGATCCAGCTTGAACACACTTTGCATTAATGTTCGTTCAGAAAAAATTATTTTAGGAGATAGAACCGACTATGATACTGAATAGAGTGGTTCAATAAGAAATTGAATCCGGAAAACAACGAATCCTCAAAAATTTAACGTCAAATTATTGAGAGTTTGTTAATAAAAATTCACCTATTGATTCTTTCAATACGCAAAAAATCGCTCTTTATATTGAAATTTGATAATCATCGACAATTTGCTGGTTTCGTCAATTTTTATTTTTTAAGTAAGCAAAAAGAACAGGTGCTCTTGTCCGTATATCGGCCGAGGGTTTTTTGCTTAATTTCCAAAATTTCAATTCTTCCACTTGATCCGCGGTTAGCGGTTCAAATCACATTGTATTAGTAAAAGAAAATATATTTATATATTTTTCGTTTTCTTAAAATACATAGTCTAGTTAACGTCACATAAAACAGATACACTATGTACAAAGTCCTTTTTTTTTTCAAAATGTGGTCTCCTTGGAGACGAGAGGGCTGATGTTCGTCGGTGGGGATTTTTATTAATTAAATGTGGGTAACTTCGGACCGTAACATCGAGGTTGTCGGTAAGTGCACGCGTTTTTTTTACTCTCGCCGACGCAGGAAGCGAACGCGAGGAAATGGGGAATGTAGCTCTGCTGTATCGTCCCGGTGAAGAGATGGGCCCATGGGCCATTCGCGAAAATAGCCACGTCGTCGCCACCGTGAGTCTCGGAAGTGAGAGGTGCCAGGGCTGGCGACATGTAGCGAGGATTGTCTGCAAAGGGGACACACGTTACATACCGTCTAAAGAAATACCAGTTGGGTTTTTTTTAATGTTTTTAATTAACTGCATTTTTAATTTGCCTAGATTTTATTCACAATTTTTTTCATCCATTGTAAATTTTATTGACTATTCCTATAATGTATTATGCATTTTTTAAATTACATTTCGAATCGATTGGGAATGCAATTCAGATTGTTTTTGATTATTTTTTTATTACATACGTATTTAATTCATTGCTGTCTTCAAACCATGCATTTAATGCATTCAACAAAAAAAATAATAGCATACTTTATTTGTTATTTAAAAAAATTATCATGTATTTATTTTACGGTTTTCAATTTATTTTGTATTTAATTCGTTACTGCTGCAATTAATATTGCCTTCTACTTATCATTTGTTGTATTATGCGTTTATTTTGTTTCGTTTTTGTATTATTTTTTATTACCCATTTATTTTCATATGTATTTCATTTTATTTTCATGCTATGCGTTTAATTCGTAATGCTTTTAATCCATTGTACATATAATTCTCTATACTTTTAATTCATAAGGCATTTAATATACTTTGTTTTTGGTCCATTATGCAATTAGTTTATCATTTTTTAATCCATTATCGACTTATTTTACTATGTTTTTTATTCATTGGGCATTTCGATTTATTAATACATTACTTATTAAATTCACCACGTTTGTAATTAATTCATAATTTAATTCCCTATGTTTGTCATTAATTATGCAGTGTATGATATTTCGTATCTACCATGCGTTCAATTGATGATGGTTTAATCCATTGTGTATTTACTTTACTGTGCTTTCAATCCATCTAGCATTTAATGCAGCACATTTGTAATAAACTATTATGTATTCAAGTGATGATTTTTTTTTCAATGTGCATTGAAATTTACCATGTTTATAACTAATTTGTCATTTTATTTTCTACGTTTGTAATTAATAACTATTATTATGTATGTATAATAATAATAAATAAATTAATAAATAAATAACTATTTGATTTATTATGTTGATAAAGAAAATAAATAATGTCTATTTAATATTATTTTATTTGATTTATTATCAGTGATTGGACATTTGTAATCAACGAACCATTATATTTTATTCTGTTTTTCATTCCTTACGTACGTATTTCATTGTGTTTTTGTTCCAGAGTGCATTAAATACCTCATTTAGTTAATTTACAAAAAATGAAAACTTACACGAAGAATCAAACGAGTTAAATACGTTGAATGTTTTTTTGCAATTTTTCACGATCCTCAAATGAAAAAGGACCCTCTTGGCTGTATTTATAACTGAATGTATATATCTACGGAGTCGTACTTACGGTAATTGCCCCCGGAGGGATCGTATCGCGAACCATCGTCGTTCGGAGGCCTGTAGCCAGGGCCATTCGCGTACGTGATCGTGGCGTACGGAATATGGTCTTTCGCCGATTTACCGACGACGTTGTTTATAGGATTTCCTCGCTTCGGATAACCGGAAACCGACATTGTGTGAGAGTGATCCGCTGTCACGATTATTAGCGTATCCTCCTCGGACGTCATTTCCGTTGCTTTCTTCACGGCTTTCGCGAGCTCGACGGTCTCGTCGAGTGCGAGCGTCGCGTACGTATTGTGATGAGCGTGATCGATTCGGCCGCCTGATAAATTTTACGATATCAATTCACATCACGTTCTATTCGTATCAATGAACTTTTTTTTTATTAAATAATTTTCAACCTTAAGTATTCTTGTCAAATAAATTTACATGAAATAACAAATATCGCGAAACAAATTTCCGAAAAATTGTAATTGTAGCGATTAGATTATTAGAAAGTACGAGTACTGGTGACATGTTCCATCATTGGCATTTAAAAAAATTATATTTTTAAGTTTGATGTTTTCAATCATTATACAATTTTCTCGTATCGATAAATTATTAAATTTAATTGTTATGATAAGAACCAATATATATGTATATACAGGGTGTCCCATTTTAATCTTACACCTGAATTTTCTCGAAAAATATTGCTCGGACGAACTATTGTGTGGAACAAAACTTCTAGGGATTGAAGGGGGACGTTTGAAAAAAATTTATTTGAGGAGCCAAAATTCAAAATGGCGGCGTTACAAAGGCTGACATGTTTTTTTTCAAACGGAAACATAACTTTTTTTTTATTGCCAAAAAATTTGTCAGCTGAAAACTAAAAACTTTTGTTGAAAATTTTTTTCAACTAAAAAGGAGGCCTAAAAAGAATCAAATTTTTTTGTTGAAAATTTTGTTTTTTTTTGTTTTTTTTTGTTTTCAAATTTGGACGATATTTCATGAGAAAATTTTGGAGGAAAATCGATGAAAAATAGTTTTTTTCCATTTTAATAGCGTTTGTGCCATTTTCAGGCCCAAAAACGTGTTTCTTTCAATCCTTGACGGACTTTGATCACGATGGGTAGAAAAACACACACACACACACACACACACACACACACACACACACACACACACAATCCTGGATACATCTGAAATAATTGAAAATTATGTTCTCACTTGAAAACTATGAACTTTATCAAAAAAATTTTTCAACAAAAGTTTTTAGTTTTCAGCTGACAAATTTTTTGGCAATAAAAAAAAGTTATGTTTCCGTTTGAAAAAAACATGTCAGCCTTTGTAACGCCGCCATTTTGAATTTTGGCTCCTCAAATAAATTTTTTTCAAACGTCCCCCTTCAATCCCTAGAAGTTTTGTTCCACACAATATTTCGTCCGAGCAATATTTTTCGAGAAAATTCAGGTGTAAGATTAAAATGGGACACCCTGTATACATTTTCTGACGCATTATTCATTTTATTATTTATAAACAATTTTTAAACACTAATTTTTGCATTGTTATTTTTAATTTTTAATTTAATGAAATATGTATCAACAGTAATAATAGAATTAAAAATGACAATGGAAAAATTCGTAAAGAATTAATTGTGTATGTATATAAAATATAATAGATAATAAAAAAAAATGTAAATAAATGTAAAAATCCGAATATTTGTCTGCGGGGAGGAGGGGTGTTTGTATAATTGGGCACATGTCGGAATGAGCCAAAATTTGTGCGCTTGCGGTCTCGTTACCTTCGACAAACAGGAAGAACCCATTCTTCTCCTTCTGAAGCATTTTTATAGCCGCCTCAGTCATTTCGCTCAGCGTTGGCTCGGTTTCGGGCGACGCCTCTAGATGATAATGACAGTGGCTAGACTCAAAGAGGCCGAGCACGTGATCGTAATTTTGCGGATGGTTTATTACGTCGTGCAAGGCCGTACGATTCCAGACGTAAATGGGTCTGGCGTTGCGGCTGTATTTGTCAAATTTCCACTCCTCAATCAAATTCATGCCGTCTGAACGCTTGCCCCTGTCACCCTCGTCGTCTATCGTCTCTCTCGGAAGGAAAGCGCCGCGGCCACCGCCCAGAATAACCTTTCATAAATAAATAAGTAAAAGAGTTAATAAAAAACAAAATATAAATAAATAAATAAATGAATAAATGAATGAATAAATAAATTAATGCATAAGTGAACGAATACAAATATCAATGTGCAGATGAATGAATGCATAAAGGAATAAATGAATAAATGAATGAATAAATGAACGAATAGATTAATGCATGAATGAAGGAGTAACAAGTAATTGGATGGATAAATGAATGGATGAAGACGTGAACGAATACAAATATTAAGGGCGGGGTAAAGTATTTAAATTTTTTTTTCATTTTTTTTAAATTTTTCAAATGAATGCATAATATATCAAGAATATTGTGTTAAAATTTCAAGTCGATCGGAGTAAAATTGACGAAATTATGAGTATTTGAGTGTCTGTTGCTCCATGCCGTTCTCTTCTCTTCTGCGTTTTTCAAACCGTTTTTCTGAGACTCGTCATATTTGAAGTCCGTGTGCACGATAACTCAAAATCTACTGGACCAATCGCTTTGAAATTTTGCACAGTACTTCTTCACATAATTCACCAGGTATTGTCGAGAGTTTTTTTGTTTTTTTGTTTTTTTTTAAATAATTACTAATTTTTCAACAACAAATTAGCCGATTTTTTTTAGCGAAAATCGGGTTTTTGGCTCCCAAGTGCTACGAAAAATCGAAAAATCGAAGAAAAAAAATCCTCCCGTCATTACCTCGAGAAACATCTCCTTTAACAAATGCATTTTGATTTTTTTGTTACAAATTATTCTGTTGCGAGTTATGGTGCACACCGCAAACCAACTTTTTTTCGAGGCGCCTCCGGGGTTTAATTTTCACTCGC
The DNA here is from genome assembly GCA_964007375.1 of Ophion obscuratus. Classification (NCBI taxonomy): domain Eukaryota; kingdom Metazoa; phylum Arthropoda; class Insecta; order Hymenoptera; family Ichneumonidae; genus Ophion; species Ophion obscuratus. The sequence goes on from OZ023317.1 coordinate 53,658,340, forward strand.
TCAATTTTGAATATTTTGCAATGCAAATTTAGGAGAATGTTGTTCAAATGTTACTTTATTATATGTAAATTTTTCAATAAACGAACACTATTCGTTACGCCAAAAAAATCTTAAAAACATGCCTTTTTTTCGCTGAATTAACTTTACCCCGCCGTTAAGGGGTTAGGCCACTTTAGAGGCTGAAAAATAGGCTTATTAGGGTTTTTGTTTTTCAGAAAAGTTGCAAAATAAATCGAGATTACAAAAAAAAGAGTGTTTATCATATATATCAGTGCAGCGTTTATTTCAAAACTGCATTTTTTAAGTTGGCCGGAAACATAACTCGGGCAATTTTCAACCGATTCACTTGAAACGTTGAATATATCTTGAAAAATACATTGTCTATGGAAGTACGTAGGATTTTTTTTACATATTGCCTAGTTTGTTTGTTATTAAGGGGCCGTCCATAAATTACGTCATCGACTTTTGCTGATTTTTGACCCCCCCCCCCCCCCTGAAATCATCCTATCCGTCATATCGTTGTGATCAAATTAACGTTACCGTCATCTAACGACCAGACCCCCCCCCCCTATTTTAAAATGACGTAATTTATGGACGGCCCCTAACTATGACGATTTTTTAGGAAAGTTTTTGGAAAGTTAAAAATTTTGTCAGATAATTGTTAATAACAAATGAACTATGCAATATAAAAAAAAATCCTACGTACTTCCATAGACAATGTATTTTTCAAGATATATTCAACATTTCAAGTGAGTCGGTTGAAAATCGTCTGAGTTACGTTTCCGGCCAACTTAAAAAATGCAGTTTTGAGATAAACGCTGCACAGCCGCCATTTTGAGATTAATCCCTTCAAAAAAATTATTGTATACAGTCACTGATATGTACGATAAACACCCTTTTTTGTAATCTCGATTTATTTTGTAGTTTTTGTGAAAAAAAAAAATCGCAAAAAAGCCTATTTTTTTCGGCCTCTAGAGTAGCCTAAGGCCTTAATGGACAGATGAATAAATGAATAAGTATATAGATAAATAAATGGGTGAATAAATGAATAAACGAGTGAATGAGAAAATGAATAAATAAACGAATAAACCCATTTTTTTGCAATACCTTGAAGTTCTTTCCCGGATTTGAAAAAACGAGCTGCTTCGCTATATCGTGACATTGCCTTGGATCGTAGCCTCCCACGATCACGTCGCTATCGGTTTCCCAGTGTCTCTCGGCCACGTGGGCGTAAGCACCGCCAGGAGAGGCGTGAGTAATCCTCGTGGTCGTTACAATGCCGGTCCCCTTGCCGTGATCCTGAGCCCACTTGGCTATCGAGCTCACCTGATTTTCCTCGATTTGCGTTTCGCACTTGCCGCGAACGACTCTACCGTCGAGACCGATAGTTCCCAACTTGGACTTGACGCCACCGAGGTACGCCGTACTCGTGCATGCCGAATCCGGCACTTGCTTGTCTAGGCACCACGTCTGGGAACATCGCATTCGAAACAGAGATCATTTTACCTCACGGGCCGCCTATCGCACGCGGAACGTGATTGCAAAATTAACGTGGACGGTAAATAAATAATAAGTCATTAATGATAAATATCGAATAATACATAATAAAGACAAATAATGAATAATCAACGATAAATAATAAACAGTAAATGGCAAATAATGAATAATGAACAGTAAACAATGAATGAAAAATGAAAACAATAAATAATACGTAATAAATCGATAACGATAACGAATCGATAACGACAACGATAAATAATAAACAGTGAATGGTAAATAATGAATAATACACAGTAAACAATGAATGAAAAATGAAAACAATAAATAATACGTAATAAATCATAATCAGCGTAAAAAGTACGTTCAGGCTAACTTCGCATATTGCAGACAATTCGAAATTCATTTCGAAAATTTCTCTTCGTCATTTTCTTGTGAATTAATTATGAATAAGCAATTGAAAAAAATTCGATTGAAACAAAACGCACTTCTTTTTCTTCTCTATGCATGCGTGAATTTCTCGTTTGTGAATTATTCAGATTTCTTTTCAGCTTCTCAATTGGGTCGGAAAATTTCTCACACTTTGATGACATCGTACATTCATGATTGACATTCGACATAACTCCATTTCAGGGAATAAATAATCTCTCGCGAATGCCTTTCGTTACGTAATTTTTATCGAGTATGAGTAACTGTTGAAAACAAGATTTTACAAGATTCAATTGTCTGGCGAGCGTAGGCGAGGGGCAATCTGGCGAGCCGTATTGAATGGAAATGTAAGGGAGCTGGAAAGAAAAATGCAAAGAAGCACAAGAATGAAAATTGCTCAAGAAGTTCAATACGATTGGAGCAAAGTCGATGCGCCAACGTATTGCAAGGAATGTAAACATAGAAAAACAGGTATGCAGATAGAAAACAAATATTCGCAGGACAAGATGATGAGCGGAAAATTAAAAGAAACGTAGGCGAGGATAAAAGATGGAAATGTCGGAAAACAAGTGGACGCCAAATGTTGAATATGCAAGCAGGCAATTGAAAATTTGAGACATATTTGTGAGTGTACGGGAGTTAAGAGAAAACTAAACGAAGAAATGGTAAATAAACTGGAGCAATAGTTGGAAAATAGAGTTCGCTTCAAGGTATTACTAGATTTCATTGTCAAAGCAGGGAATAAGAGTAAAATAAGAATAAAAATAAAAGAATACATTTGAATAACATCGAAGCACTTGAGCGACCACTAAATATTCATTGGCCGGCTAGAGCTTGAGCAAGGTTAATTTTGAAATTATAAAGCGTCAAATTCATGGGTGAGAATGGATGAAAAAAAAAAATCGATTTTTTAATAAAAATTTGAATTTTTGACCGGCTTGAGCGACGTCTAAATATTGTTTGACCGTCGCAGCTTTCGCGACAATTTTTTTTTCTTTCTAATATATACAGGGTGTCCCATTTTAATCTTACACCTGAATTTTCTCGAAAAATATTGCTCGGACGAAGTATTGTGTGGAACCAAACTTCTAGGGATTGAAGGGGGACGTTTGAAAAAAATTTATTTGAGGAGCCAAAATTCAAAATGGCGGCGTTACAAAGGTTGGCATGTTTTTTTCAAACGGAAACATAACTTTTTTTTATTGCCAAAAAAATTGTCAGCTGAAAACTAAAAACTTTTGTTGAAAAAATTTTTGGATAAAGTTCATAGTTTTCAAGTGAGAACATCATTTTCATGCCATCAGCCATGCAACCTCCTACGCTTTGGCTAACGCAAATGCCGGTGGCAGGGACAATTAGACTAAATGTCTCACCGCAAGCCGCTCAATGTTGTATTTTCGAATGTATGACCACTTGAACAAAAAAAGAATCAAATTTTTTTGTTGAAAATTTTTGTTTTTTTTATTTTTTTGTTTTCAAATTTGGACGATATTTCATGAGAAAATTTTGGAGGAAAATCGATGAAAAATAGTTTTTTTTCCATTTTAATAGCGTTTGTGCCATTTTCAGGCCCAAAAACGTGTTTCTTTAAATCCTTGACGAACTTTGATGACGATGAGTAGAAAAACACACACACACACACACACACACACACACACACACACACAAATCCTGGATACATTTGAAATAATTGAAAATTATGTTCTCACTTGAAAACTATGAACTTTATCAAAACATTTTTTCAACAAAAGTTTTTAGTTTTCAGCTGACAAATTTTTTGGCAATAAAAAAAAGTTATGTTTCCGTTTGAAAAAATCATGTCAGCCTTCGTAACGCCGCCATTTTGAATTTTGGCTCCTCAAATAAAATTTTTTCAAACGTCCCCCTTCAATCCCTAGAAGTTTTGTTCCACACAATATTTCGTCCGAGCAATATTTTTCGAGAAAATTCAGGTGTAAGATTTAAATTGGACACCCTGTATATATATATATATATATATATATAGGGTGGTTAAAAAAAATTAATATTTTTCCCGCGATACTCAACGGAAAATGTTACTGCGTTATGAAAAAATAATTCGTAAAATATTTGAGTGGTCTAAACATTTTTTTAGGTAGCGTTCAAACGACTTTCAATTTTTTTTTCTTCAATTTTTCGTCAATTTTTTTCCCCCACCAATAGATATCATAATTATATAATTCAAATAATTTATCCAACTTATGTTGAAAGAGATTTTCGTTGATCGATTGAGTTTGATTTTTCCGTAAATCATTTTTTTTCAATGCCGCCCACTCCAATCGTTATTTTTGTAACCTTTCGAAATTGATGCAAGATTGAGAAATTCCTACTCCGGTTTAGCTCCGAATATTAGTTATTTTATCGATAACGTTTTGCGTACTCTCTCGAACACAAATTTTAAGAGTATCATGATGGTGAAAGAAGAGACTCAATGTTTCTCTATTCGTGGGTAATTTTCGCTTCACAAATTCTTCGACTTCCGATCCAATCAGATAAATTTCGCCACTTTCACTATCGTCTAAAGCCGCGATCATTTTTAACATTTATTTTTACGTGTACTGTGACGTATCTCAATACAGCAACTACTGGAAACAGTCAAATGAATCGCGAAAAGAACTCACGGACAGTCAGAGAAACAATGGTGCAGTAGCGTCAACAGCGCCGCGGTTTGTAACTCTCGAATCCGTATGACGGTTTTCTTACTCCGAAACAACACATTACTCCAAAAAAAAAAAAAAACGTATACTTGTTAGACGTTCAGTGATGTAAACACCGTGTTCTTGTTTATCAAGAGGTTGATGTAATTTTCACAACCGAATTACGAATATTGATTCTTAATCTGCAAATACCAATTGTTTATGGTAAAAAGAAATATTTAAATAAAAATTGTGTATTGTTACAGAAAAAATTAAATCAAGACTTACATTGGATCACGCACTAACATTTTCTGCATCGAGATAAACAAAAATTAATGCTTCGGTAATAATGAAAAAAAATAACATGATAAAGGCGTTTGAGCACTGAGTAAAAAAATGTTTAGAACTCTCAAATTTTTTAAAACTTTCTTTTTCTTAACATACTTCAATTATCCGTTGAGAAAAGAAAATCTATTTTTTTTAACTACCCTAATATATATATATATATATATATATATATATATATAATATATATATATATATATATATATATATATATATATATATATATATAATATATATATATATATATATATATATATATATATATATATATATATTAGGGTGGCCGTTATTTTGGCTTCGGTAAAAAAAAATTAACTTCTAGTAAAAAAAATAATCAAGATATGAAAAAAAAATCTGTGTAAAATTTGGACGCGCTGGGATAAGGAGAACACGTGCCACCAAGAAGTTTAATTTTCAAAATACATGCATTTTTTTAATGGCCGCACTGAAATATTTATCAGTCGCATAATATTAATTAAAACATCTGGAATTGGGTACATTGATAATACATATTAAGAGTTACAGAATATATTATTTTTTAATTTTTTTCCATCAATCACGTACCGCAAATTCGTACCTTTACATGAAATATTACACAAGTAATAGCAGTTCATCCATGAAATGATTGAAGTAGAGTACATTTGTTTACGTTCGGAATTTTTTAATTGATATTCGGCGACAACTTGAAAAACAAATTGTTTTTTATCTTCATCATAAGTCAATCGATTGTTATAATCGGTGATAAGTTTAATACCTCTCTCCGTTATATCATTACAGACTCTTATTTTTTTATCAATTACGCGCCCATTTGATAACTCTCGTTTGAGTCCAAACAGATACATCGGTATCGAGAAAAGTACAATCAATTTTAAATCGTTCAAAAAACGCCATGCATTCGGCACTAATAAAGAAATCAATGTCTTTAACGAGCAGAAAAGTAAAGTCTGACTGGAAAACCTGATGCCGTTTGGAACCGCGTCGTAAAATCGCAATAAATTTGCAGAAACGTAAAGATTTCACGTGTTATATTTTTTTCCATGTCCAACAATGGCAAACCAAATCGGCCGGTAATGCTCGGGAGGTAAAAATGAGCGGACGAAGTGCCACGACCAAATTTCGAACTATTTGTCTGCACTATATTTTGTATTATCGCCACTACAGTTAGAAAATTTTCGCGCAGGCTCAAGAAAAAAAATATCATTTTGAAGCATTCAACACACGATTATTATATTATTATTTACATAAAAAATCGGCTCCGATAATTAATTCACTGCTTCGAATTCCCGCCACAATGTGGCCAAGCCGTCACGTCCGTTTTCAAATTTTCTATTAATTTTTCAAGCTACTGACGACTGTACATAATTGATGGAAAAAAATCAGTAAATAATATATTTTGTACCTCTTAATATGTATAATCAATGTATTCAATTCCAGATTTTGTAATTAATATTATGAGACTAATGAATATTTTAGTGCAGCCATTAAAAAAATGCATGTATTTTTGAAAATTAAACTGCTCGGTGGCACGTGTTCTCCTTATCACAGCGCGTCCAAATTTTACACAGATTTTTTTTTTCATATCTTGATTCGTTTTTTGCTAGACGTAAATTTTTTTTTACCGAAGCCAAAATAACGGCCACCCTAATACATATATATATATATATATATATATATATATAGGGTGTCCCATTTTAATTTTACACCTGAATTTTCTCGAAAAATATTGCTCGGACGAAATATTGTGTGGAACAAAACTTCTAGGGATTGAAGGGGGACGTTTGAAAAAAATTTATTTGAGGAGCCAAAATTCAAAATGCCGGCGTTACAAAGGCTGACATGTTTTTTTCAAACGGAAACATAACTTTTTTTTATTGCCAAAAAATTTGTCAGCTGAAAACTAAAAACTTTTGTTGAAAATTTTTTTTGATAAAGTTCATAGTTTTCAAGTGAGAACATCATTTTCAATTATTTCAGATGTATCCAGGATTTGTGTGTGTGTGTGTGTGTGTGTTTTTCTACCCATCGTGATCAAAGTTCGTCAAGGATTTAAAGAAACACGTTTTTGGGCCTGAAAATGGCACAAACGCTATTAAAATGGAAAAAAACTATTTTTCATCGATTTTCCTCCAAAATTTTCTCATGAAATATCGTCCAAATTTGAAAACAAAAAAACAAAAAAAAACCAAAATTTTCAACAACAAAATTTGATTCTTTTTTTGTTCAAGTGGTCATACATTCGAAAATACAACATTGAGCGGCTTGCCGTGAGACATTTAGTCTAATTGTCCCTGCCACCGGCATTTGCGTTAGCCAAAGCGTAGGAGGTTGCATGGCTGATGGCATGAAAATGATGTTCTCACTTGAAAACTATGAACTTTATCAAAAAATTTGTTCAACAAAAGTTTTTAGTTTTCAGCTGACAAATTTTTTGGCAATAAAAAAAAGTTATGTTTCCGTTTGAACAAAAACATGTCAGCCTTTGTAACGCCGGCATTTTGAATTTTGGCTCCTCAAATAAATTTTTTTCAAACGTTCCCCCCCTTCAATCCCTAGAAGTTTTGTTCCACACAATAGTTCGTCCGAGCAAAATTTTTCGAGAAAATTCACGTGTAAGATTAAAATGGGACACCCTGTATACATATATATATATATATATATACACACACATACATATACATATATACATATATGCGCGCGCGCGCGCGCGCGTGTGTGTGTGTGTGTATGTATACACACACACACACACACACACACAAACATTAATATCTCTTAGTGGTATATTCAATCGCTATAGAACGGTCAACAATGATTAATTTGTCATTATACCTTCGAAAGACCACTATAGGAAAAGTTTTCCCAGAATAAAGAGCCTTCCTCTCCTGGTTTACCCTCCAATTGACCCATGTATGTTCGCGCTGCCATCAAAGTAGGGATTGACATTCCATCGCCCAAAAAAAATATAACGTTTTTGGCGATACCGGTGTTTGGGGTCTTTTGCAGCTTTTGGCTGAGCACTTTGTCGGCATCCTCGTACCAGTACGAACTGGCTGCGCTCATAGAAAAAAAAAGCATATTTTTATTAATGATTTTCCGATTGATAAACGGGGGCAAATAAAGCCCAAGGGATGTTTGTCGAGACTTCATTTTTTTTCTCCTGTTCTCCGACCGCGTATCTTGATTTCCAACGATCGCGACTGGCTGCGTGCAATAGCTTATCGCGATCGCGCGTGCAGAAAATGTCAACGACTTGTTGAATTATTGAGGTTTTTATCGGCAGCGTCATTATCGTCGAAGCACGCACATGATATTGGATTACCGAGCTTTATCACGAGCCAATCGCGGTGCAAAGGAATTAACGATGTATTCAATCTGTATCTGATTATCGAAGTATTATCGGTCTTAATCCCGAGCTAGTTGCGAAGCTGCGCGTTAGAAATCTCATATCTGTTCAGCAGTAGCGGACTTTTTTTGTTGGCTCGATTTCTTTGGGTTATTTGTTACTTTACTAATGGACTTTTTCGGTTGGCTCGATTGTATTGGGTTATTTGTTATTTCAGTAATGGACTTTTTTTGTTGGCTCAATTTTTTTGGGTCATTTGGTACTCTAGTAATGGACTTTTTTGGTTAGCTCGATTTTTTTGGACTATTTGTTATTTCAGCAATGGACTTTTTGGTTGGCACGATTTTTTTGGGTTATTCATTATTTTAATAATGGACTTTTTTTGTTGAACTCAATTTTTTTGGGCTATTTATTGTTTTGGTAATGGACTTTTTTGGTTGGCGTGCATTTTCTGATTATTGATTATGTTAGCAATGAACTTTTTTATTGGCTCGATTTTTTAAAAGTTATTTATTATTTTAGTTATGAATTTTGTTGGTCGTTTGGCTGTGTTGATTATTAATTATATTATTTGCTCGCGAGCGATAAAGTTGCGCGTCCCAAATCACAGATTTGTTCACAAGTAGGGGACTTTTTTTGGTTGGCTCGGTTGTTTTGGATTATTATTATATCAGCGATGGAGTTTTTTGGTTGTCACGATTTTTTGGGTTATTTGCTATTTTAGTATGGGATTTTTTTACCTTGGATCGATTTTTTAGGTTATTCATTATTTTAGCAATGGACTGTGTTTAGCGTGGATTTGGTTGGCACGATTTTTTGGGTCATTAATTATTTTAGTAATGGACTTTTTTGTTGGCTCGATTTTTTTGGGCTATTTATTGTTTTAGTAATGGACTTTTTTGGTTGTCTCAATTTTTTGGATTATTCGTTACTTTATTATCAGATTTTTTGGGTTTTTAATTCTTCTAGTGATGGACGCGATTTTCAAAATGATTTATTATTTAACACAGGTTTTTTTACGTTGGCCCGATTTTTTTGGGTTATATACTGTTTTGGTAATGGACTTTTTTGGTTATTCATTATTTTCGTGATGAATTTTAGTTATTAATTATATAAATTGCTCACGAGCGATAAAGTTCAATTGATTTGACAAGTTGACATTTCGTAATTCTGATACAATAAAGATATTTTATCCTGTCGCGTTTATTGTCATTATTTTCCAATGTTCCTTCTTACGCCCTCCTGGCCTTGTACGAACGCCTCCCTTGTTCCCTTTTACCTCACACTTATGACGTATCACGTATATGGAATTTTCACGAGGGCACAGGGAAACTGCAGAGAACTCGTGTCGATAAAGGCTAATTATTTTTACTTAGTTTCTGGTTGACCATCACCATCGTGGAAACTTAGTAAAACTGACGTCCCGCTCAGCTGTCGCCGCCGCTGAGCGGTCACCCATCCGAGTATTGGCCTGGGCCAACTCAGCTCGACACAAGAGCCTGGCGAAGCCGCAAATATTACAGTCTCGTCGGTCGTCGTGAATTCGCATATAACTTTTTTTTCTGCAAAATGGGCTTTGGGCTTCAATAATTTATATAATCGCCCCCCCCCCTCCTCGCCCCTTAATTATGATAATTGTACGGATGTCTTTTACCTGTTTCGTGATCCAGCCACGGACTGGTACTCCTGGAGTCCCACAATTTGCCGTCGAACGAATAGCGTGATTTCTCCATTACTCCGTTGTCATCGTGCATCTTCTTGTCCATTATGTCATCTGCAAGATTTCTTCATCGCAGAAACTTTTTTGCATTCGCGACGAGGTTGGTAATTCAGGGTCGAGCGAGGACAGGAAGATTTTATTCGTTTTATTGTTTCCTCGTAGAGGCAGCTCCTTCGTGAGGTTCTTTTTTCGAGATTTTGATGGACATGTTTAGATAGTTTCGAAACGAGAAAAAAATGTCTGTATGCATCGACGGATTTTTTTGAACACGCAAAAATTTCTACGACTCGCGAACTGACTGAATTTTTGCACGCAAATGTCATAGGGGGAATGTAAAAATGATCGACACACTTTTGAAGTTCCGGGAGATTCATTAATGAATCAATAAATTTATAATAAATAAATAAATATGTAGATACCATTTTTTTTATTTCGATTTTGTCCGGGGGTAATTTTGGAAGGAGATAGATTATCGTGCAAGGTATATATTTAGATGAAATTTTTTTTTTATTTTGGAAAATTTTAAGTACCCGAATATTTTGTTCTGCATCAACCGAGCCATGTGACGGAAATTCCGTGACTCAATTTTGCTCCTCCTAACGAAAGGCTGACAATTCGTAGACGCAGCTGTATAATTGTTTATAGTTTGCAAAAAGAAGAAACGAAAGTGAATCAATCCGACGCATTAACATTTTTATCAGCCACCTTTCTTCGACATGCAGCTATACCTGCAATTTAATTATTTACTGAAATCGCAAATAACTTTATTAACTTTATTTAATTACAGATAACTATGTTTATAAAACAAAACTTGTTCTGCTTGAAAGGAATTTGAGGCAAGATTTTGTGCTGACAATTTACCAAAATCAGGCACATTCGAATTCCCTTCAGCTGCTGTTTTTATGGTGGCAGAGTCATCCGAAATTCAAGTGAAGATAAGTCGACAATTATTCAATTTAGGTGAAAGGAATATGATTTCAGATTTTCTGCTGACGATTTCTTAAAATCAAACGCATGCAAATTCTCTTTAGCTGCCGTTTTTTTCGTCGCGAATAGTCATCTACAATTCAAGTGAAGATAACTCGACAATCATTCAATTTGAGTGAAAGGAATATAATTTCAGATTTTTTGCTGACGATTTATTAAAATCAAACGCGTGCAAATTCTCTTCAGCTGTCGTTTTTTCGTCGCGAATCGTCATCTACAATTCAAGTGAAGATAATTCGACAATTATTCAATTTAAGTAAAAGGAATATGATTTCTGATTTTCTGCTGACGATTCATCAAAATCAGAAGCATGCAAATTCTCTATAGCTGCCGATTTTCGACGCGAAGAGTTGCAATTCAAGCGAAGATAATCCGACAATTATTCAATTTAGGTGAAAGGAAAATGATTTCAGATTTTCTGCGGACGATTCCTTAAAATCAAACACATGCAAATTTTCTTTAGCTGCCGTTTTTTCGTCGCGAATAGTCATCTATAATTCAACTGAAGATAACTCGATAATTATTCAATTTAAGTGAAAGAAATATGATTTCAGATTTTCTGCTAACGATCCCTCAAAATCAGACGCATGCAAATTCTCTATAGCTGCCGTTTTTTTCGACGCGAAGAGTCATACGCAATTTAAGTGAAGATAATTCGACAATTATTCAATTCAATCGAAACGAATGCGAGTCAAAATGTTCTGCTGATAGTTTAATTGCTGATGATGACCGTCTCCGATCGCATCTATCAGTTGCCTCTTCGGCGTATCTTTGGCATTTCGAGTGGCATGTATCGATTAGAAACCACTCGACACTTGTTCGCCGTCCGTTTCTTGACCCCGTTGCAGAAATAACAAAAATTGTCAACTTTTAATCGTGACTCGAATGTCAATCTTCGATCGATTACTTGTCAACACCGTCCCGTCATACAGGAGGTAAAAATTGAAAGAAAGAAAAAACTTTTCATCCCCGATTAATTTGAGTATATCGCAATGCAAAAAGAAAAAATGACGTCGCTGAAAAGAAACTGGGCACAATCAACTAACCTTTGATATTTCTGATGATGGAATCGATGCTGCGTTCGGCCGCGACGATTTCGAGAAGGATAGCGACGACGATGATACTTCCGTGTAGTTTCATGATTCGCGACAAAGGAGCGACTCGCGAACGCCGACAAATTCGACAAAACAGCCCGCACGTGAGAGTCGTCGTTCTTCTTTTATGCCAACGTTTATCCTCCTCCCCGAGGCCAAGGGGAAGGGGCTACCGAAAAAAGCGTCGAATGTGTTCGTGATAATGGTTGCAAATGACGGCTTATCTCGATCTGACAAGAGTGATCGCGAACTCAATTCAGGCAGGCTATCGGTGCGATTTCAATGACGACCGACGGTGTGAAGAACAGAGAGAAGGTTGATTTCCCGACAAAAGTCAGGTTTGAAACCAACGGGAATGAAAATTATCCAGACTTGCTTGGTCTTGATTGGTGATCTTATAATTCTCGTAAAAAAATATTTTCCTTTGATTCCTTTCATTTTTGGTCCACAGATGTCACTATTCCTGAAACGCTCTTCCCTCTCCCCACCCGCGTAGCATTTCCACGAGGGCACAGGGAAACTGAGCAAAACCCGTGGTGATAGGGACAATTATTTTCCACTGTTTTCGGTTGTCAAACCCAAACAGGTTTGGGGAAATTGGTGATGTGATTCTTATCTACAAAAACCGGAGACTCCGTCCCTTCCCCCACTCGCATCACGTTTTCACGAGGGCACAGGGAAACTGAGCAAAACCCGTGGCGATAGGGACAATTATTTTCCACTGAGTTTTCGGTTGTCAAACACAAACAAGCTTGGTAAAATTGGTGATGTGATTCTTATCTAAAAAAAACCGGAGACTCCGTCTCTTCCCCCAACCGCATCACGTTTTCACGAGGGCACAGGGAAACTGAGCAAAACCCGTGGCGATAGGGACAATTATTTTCCACTGAGTTTTCGGTTGTCAAACCCAAACAGGCTTGGTAAAATTGGTGATGTGATTCTTATCTAAAAAAACCGGAGACTCCGTCCCTTCCCCCAACCGCATCACGTTTTCACGAGGGCACAGGGAAACTGAGCAAAACCCGTGGCGATAGGGACAATTATTTTCCACTGACTTTTCGGTTGTCAAAGCCAAACAGGCTTGGTAAAATTGGTGATGTGATTCTTATCTAAAAAAACCGGAGACACCGTCCCTTCCCCCACCCGCATCACGTTTTCACGAGGGCACAGGGAAACTGAGCAAAACCCGTGGCGATAGGGATAATTATTTTCCACTGAGTTTTCGGTTGTCAAAGCCAAACAGGCTTGGTAAAATTGGTGATGTGATTCTTATCTAAAAAAACCGGAGACACCGTCCCTTCCCCCACCCGCATCACGTTTTCACGAGGGCACAGGGAAACTGAGCAAAACCCGTGGCGATAGGGATAATTATTTTCCACTGAGTTTTCGGTTGTCAAAGCCAAACAGGCTTGGTAAAATTGGTGATGTGATTCTTATCTAAAAAAACCGGAGACACCGTCCCTTCCCCCACCCGCATCACGTTTTCACGAGGCTACAGGGAAACTGAGCAAAACCCGTGGCGATAGGGACAATTATTTTCCACTGAGTTTTCGGTTGTCAAAGCCAAACAGGCTTGGTAAAATTGGTGATGTGATTCTTATCTAAAAAAACCGGAGACTGCATCCCTTCCCCCAATCGCATCACGTTTTCACGAGGGCACAGGGAAACTTAGCAAAACCCGTAGCGATAGGGACAATTATTTTCCACTGAGTTTTCGGTTGTCAAACCCAAATAAGCTTGGTAAAATTGGTGATGTGATTCTTATCTAAAAGAACCGGAGACTCCGTCCCTTCCCCCACCCGCATCACGTTTTCACGAGGGCACAGGGAAACTGAGCAAAACCCGTGGCGATAGGGACAATTATTTTCCACTGAGTTTTCGGTTGTCAAACCCAAACAAACTTGGTAAAATTGGTGATGTGATTCTTATCTAAAAAAAACCGGAGACTCCGTCCCTTCCCCCACCCGCATCACGTTTTCACGAGGGCACAGGAAAACTGAGCAAAACCCGTGGCGATATGGACAATTATTTTCCACTGAGTTTTCGGTTATCAAACCCAAACAGGCTTGGTACAATTGGTGATGTGATTCTTATCTAAAAAAAAACCGGAGACTGCGTCCCTTCCCCCACCCGCATCACGTTTTTACGAGGGCACAGGGAAACTGAGCAAAACCCGTGGCGATAGGGACAATTATTTTCCACTGAGTTTTCGGTTGTCAAACCCAAACAAGCTTGGTAAAATTGGTGATGTGATTCTTATCTAAAAAGAACCGGAGACTCCGTCCCTTCCCCCACCCGCATCACGTTTTCACGAGGGCACAGCGAAACTGAGCAAAACCCGTGGCGATAGGGACAATTATTTTCCACTGAGTTTTCGGTTGTCAAACACAAACAAGCTTGGTAAAATTGGTGATGTGATTCTTATCTAAAAAAAACCGGAGACTCCGTCCCTTCCCCCAACCACATCACGTTTTCACGAGGGCACAGGGAAACTGAGCAAAACCCGTGGCGATAGGGACAATTATTTTCCACTGAGTTTTCGGTTGTCAAACCCAAACAGGCTTGGTAAAATTGGTGATGTGATTCTTATCTAAAAAAACCGGAGACTCCGTCCCTTCCCCCAACCGCATCACGTTTTCACGAGGGCACAGGGAAACTGAGCAAAACCCGTGGCGATAGGGACAATTATTTTCCACTGACTTTTCGGTTGTCAAAGCCAAACAGGCTTGGTAAAATTGGTGATGTGATTCTTATCTAAAAAAACCGGAGACTGCATCCCTTCCCCCACCCGCATCACGTTTTCATGAGGGCAAAGGGAAACTCAGAAAAAACCCGTGGCGATACCGACAGTTATTGTTCAATAAGTTTTCAGTATTCAAACCCAAATCAATCCAAATAGGCTTGGTCATAATGGCGGCCCGCTGAGAAGTCGGAGCGGGCGGTCACCCATCCGAGTACTGTCCCGCGCCACGCACTACTAATTGCACTGAAAATTTGACGAATTTTTGTTCTTTTGTCTTACTTCAATTCACAAAATACTTCGGGCCCGATTTACTTTTCACCACTGATCGCCAAGATTTGCATCGTAGCGGTAGAATATTGGGATTGATCTCTTCAGGCATATTTAAAAGACAGGCAAGATGATTGATGAGCGCCCACAATGAAAACTGCGGGCTCTCGTTTATATTTCCGCATATGTTTATTTCCTCGGTCTTCTTCTCAATCGTGAAATTCTCTTACTATTATTTCAGCTGATTCACGTTCATATTGAAACGGGTCTTCTTGCGTACTGATTTGAGGGGCAGTTGTAACAATTGTTATTATTAGTATTATCGAAGAATGGCTATCACTCAATGTGAGTACACACATCGATGACAGCGTGTCAACCTCATTGAACAATGCTCGATATGGAGACGATTCGTTTTGTCAGCCGTTCCTTTTGGAAGAAATCTCGGACGACATTCCCCCGATCGATTCTTCGTCGTGTTTTGTTGACTTTGTTACGAGGAATCTCATAACTTCAGTCCTTACGCTTCAGAAACAATTGGCATGAGTATATTTTGGCGAATATAAATATCTTCAATTAAGGAGGTTGGAACGTTAACCACAATCCAAGGTTAAATTTAATAAAAAAAATACATGTTATTGTTTACACTATACTGAGTCTTTACGAATTTTTTAAACTTTTTTCACCACCAAACACCAGAGATGAAAAATTGTTTAATGTATGTAATTTAACGTGCGGTTTAATGGGCAAGACTTTCACACTAAAGGTTATGTAATTTTTATTGTTATTTAGCACCAAGATAAACCATTTTTAACAACGGATTAACGCAAACTGAACCTTTGTGAACATTTAGAAAAAAAAATCCTCATCTTGCCCATCGTAAACCATGGACCAATAATCTCGTGACGTAAATATGAATAGGCATAATTATGAATTGCTCAAAATTTCATTGTGAATTGTATAAAACATTCGTTGTCATAGGTTTTTGTCGTAGTAATCATCGATAATGTTATGCTTTTTCAAGTTGGTAGTAACACAAAAGTTTTTCTAGTTTACGTAATAAAAATGTTAAAATGCATAATTCTGCCCTTTAATTATATATTTAAAAAAAATAGCATACATAGAATAAATCTGTACCTCGTATGCATTTTTTTGAGGTTCATTGAAAAAAAAATGAATAAACCGTCATTTGACTCAACTGAATCGCTCCAACCTCCTTAAACGCGTTTTACCTAGTAAAAAATAGTTCATATTGACCGTCTTTTTTACAAGTGGTTTTTTCCTAGTAAATTCCAACGTTAGTTAAAACTCGTTTTAATCTCGAACAAACACCAACGGTTTTAAATGATTCATTTCGTTAGAACTAGTTTTACCTAGGAGAACCCGGTTTAGAGGGGCTACACCAGTGTGAACGCTGAAAAATTGCGTGATTTTCGGGAATTTTTTGGAAGAAAAGTACTCAATTAAATATTTCGGAAAATTCAGAATCTATTTGGCTATATTTGACCTATATTACGTAATTTTTCCATAGAAAAATATTGAGATCCAAGCGACTTATGCGCTGCCTTCGAAGGCGCAAAAAAAAAGTTCCTCCACTGCTGACATGATTTCGGCCGATTGAGTAGCTGAAACCGAAAAAGGAAAAAATGTCGTTAATCTGGATGGTATTTCCTGTACAATGACGTAGGATTTTCGAAAAATGTGAAAATCTAACAAAATGGCGTAGTTATGAAAAAAGTCTGTTTCCTTGCTTATAAAATGGTCGTTTTTTGGATGCCAAATCGTCAATTTTCATCCAATCAAAAATATCCTACGTTAGTGTAGAGTAAATATATTCAAGAGTACTCAGTTCAAATTTCAAGTCAATCGGATAGTTGTTCTTTGAGTTACAATGTCAGCAAATTTGAAAAATCTCATTTCATATTCTTGAAAGTATAAATTTTGAAAATATAAAAATCTCATCTCGTATTCTTGAAAGTATAAACTGTCGAAAAAGGCAAAAAAAAATGGATTTTTTGAAAGTGTCACACTGGTATATCCTCTTAACTAGGACAAAAGGGTTTTAACTAGAAAAAACTAGTTGTAACTAGGAAAAACTAGTTTTAACTAGGAAAAGCTAGTTTTAACTACGAAAAAATAGTTTTAACTAACATTCAAATTTATTTATTAGTAAATTCTACTGTTCACCAGGGACAATTTCTTTTCTCTGACATTTTTTTATATCTGCGGAACCCGATTTTTAAGGACTGAAACGCACCCTCGAAAATTGGGATATTGTTCGTTTTTCGTCGATAACGTTTTAACGGTACGAAATATGAAAAAAAATCATATTGCAACAATGTTTATTTTTTCGTGTGCTATGCATTGGGGCCGTCCTTATATTACGTCATCGATTTTGGCTGATTTTCAACCCCCCCCCCCCCCAAATCATCCTATCCTTCCTATCGTCATAATCCAATTATCGTTACCGTCATCCAACGATCAGACCCCCCCCCCCTATTTTAAAACGACGTAATTTATGGACCGTCCCATTGGAGATGAGAACGATAACGTTATCGACGAAAAACAAAAAACACCCCTATTTAGAAGGGTGCGTTTTACCTCTCAAAAATCGGGTCCTGCCGACATAAAAAAATACGTGTCGCTCATTTTTAACTATTCTACAAGCATGCCAAATTTCATCGAAATCGGAGATATCGACCTCGCAACCTCTGCTTGTTAGTGGAAATTGTTGCAAATATCGATTTTTGGTTTTCCCCGGATTCTGAAAATAAAACACTTCGAAAAAATTCTCTGAACAATTGCTAGTCGATCCGTTCAAAATTGAGGGAGTTATGGGCGCTTGTAGGTAGGTTCTGCGAACCGGTAGACTATAAACGCGTTTTTCGGTAACAATCTTTTTAAGATCGGTGACCACGGTATTTAAAAAATCACTGAACCTATGCATCGTTTTTTTAGTCTACAAAAGTAAACAGTTTTTATTTTCATCGAAAAACGATAATTTCATTTTGTCGACGGCCGTTTTTTCAAAAATCAATATTTTATTAAATCCTTTATCCGAGCACTAAATAATTTCATGCAAAAACTAAATGCGTGTTATCTTTTTATTTCGGATGATTTGTTTCAGAGCAGCAGTGGTCACTGCGAGCGACGTTTTTCAAATAGCGGTTTGCACAAAACATTGTATCAACCATATTTATAAACGTTATTCAATACAAAAATTGTAAAAGATACTTAAAACCATGTTATTGAAAGTTAAAAAAAAAATTGAAAACCTGGAACCGTTTTTTCAAAAAAAAAAAATCACGAAAATTCTTCTTTTGCATAATACATAATACGTACTTATATATGTAACACACACACACACACACACACACACACACACACACACACACACACACACACACACACACACACACACACACACACACACACACACACACACACACACACACACACACACACACACACACACACACACGCGCGCGCGCACGCACGCACGCACGCACGCACGCACGCACGCACGCACGCACGCACGCACACACACACACACACACACACACACACATACATACATACATATATACATATATATATATTTCAAATCGTTTTTCTATAAACATGAATAAATATATATGTGTTGGTATGTAACATATATACAGGGTGTCCCAGAAATAAATGCATTCCCCGAAATGGGGGGTTGGGGGATAAATTTTGAGTCGATCGATATAAGCATGTGTGGGTCTCAGATTAATCCCTGAATTGTTATTAATTTTTAAAGGCGGGCCAATCAGGTGCGCTTGCCTTTAAAAATTAATAATAATTCAGGGATTGATGTGAGACCCACACATGCTTATATCGATCGACTCAGAATTTCACCACCAACGCATCAACCACCATTTCAGGGAACGCATTCAGTTCTGGGACACCCTGTATATATATGCGTATATATACTGGGTGATCCATTTTAATCTTATACCTGATTTATTTCGAACGACACTGCTTTGATCAAGTACAATAAAACTTTTAAGGTCCAAAGGGGGTAGTTAAAAAAAACATTTTGGCCCCAAATTTAAACTGGTGATGTTAAGATGGCCGACATGGGTTTTTAAAATCGGATCATGAATTTTTTCACCAAAATATTTATCAGGCCCAAACTAACAACTATTGTAGGACATTTTGTTTTTTATAACGATGATAATTTTTAGATCAGAATACCATTTTTCGCCGAAGTGACGAGCCGCAGAGACCAAATACTTGTTTGGGTTTGTTTGGGTTGTCGAACAAACCCAAACAAACTGACACCCACACATATACGCACTGTAACACTCGGGATGTTGAAGACTTTACCCCCTCGCGGTACATTCTGGGTAGCGTCGAAATAATCAAAAATGGTATTCTAACCAAAAAATGATGAACGTTATCAAAAAACCTTTTCTACAAAAGTTGTTAGTTTTGACCTGATAAATGTTTTGGTGAAAAACATTTGTACTCCCATTTTAAAAAAAACACGTCGGCCATCTTACCGTAGCCATTTTGAATTTTTGATCGAAATTTTATTTTTTTGAACGTCCCCCTTTGAACCCTGAAAGTTCTATTCTTCTCAATACTCGATCGGAGCAATATTTCTCGAGATAGAACACGTGCAAGTTTAAAATGAAACACCCGGTATAAGTATATCAATTTTAAGGACAAAACATTTTCTACCGAACAATAAAAGAAAGTACTATACAATACTCTTCGACCAACCCTGCTTGTAACAACAATAAATATAACTAAATGTATAAAATGATTTTTTGAATTATAATTCCTTCTGCATCACGTACGGTATTATCATTCATTATCAGTAGCATTCCGTGACCGGAAGTTGAAAGAGCCTCTCTCTCGCTCAAGCGCCTCTCTCGAGTAGTACAAAAAACACCAACCTACTCCCAATTATAATCACCGAAAAAGAAAAAAAGAAGAAAAAAAAAACAAAAAAATACGTGATCAGAATATATAAAAGTTGGTGCGCAACGGGGGCGTGCGATTTGGATCATCTGGGCCGCGCGTTTAGTCGCCGCGTGAAATTTGATGATTCGACGCTTAGCGTCTGACAGAACGGAGGTGAATCATCCAGAAATCCCGGGGGTTGAATTGCCGCGTCCACGCGCTCTCGTCGTGACGTCTAATGTGTCGTGTCTCATCGCGGCGATCACGAAAATACGACGAGTCTGCTTTTCCACGCGTAGTGGGAGCGAAGATCTTTGACGATGAAAATCGCAATGTGCGTCATATCCGCCCTAACGATATATATATGTGTGTGTGTGTGTGTGTGTATATATATATATATATATATATATATATATATATATATATACAGGGTGTCTCTCTTAGCTACATTTTTTTCAACCATCTTGTGGAGCACCTCAAGCCGCGCAAAAAACATTTGCAGGTCAAATTCGTTCAAGGTCATTCAAGGTCAGTATCGATTATACAAATCTAAATATCTCGGATCACTACCAAATACTTGGTAGTGATCCGAGATATTTAATTTGTATTTCAATTTAATCGGTGTTCGATACTGACCTTGAATGACCTTGAACGAATTTGACCCGCTAATGTTTTTTATGCGGCTTGAGGTGCTCCACGAGATGGTAGAAGAAAAATGTACCATTTCATGTAAAAAAGTGGAGGTGACCTTCACTGTGCCTCGCGCCTTCACCGAAATAAAGAAAAATTGCTTGCATTTGATGGCCCCCTTCACACCGTACAACTTTTGTCTGGAACATTTTTTTGTCACGTCGATAATTACCGAGTTATTTCGGGTAGCGAAGATAAGGGGGACACCCTGTATATATATATATATATATATGTACAGGGTGAGGCACATAAAGTGTTACAGAGCAATAGCACTCAAACTATTGATCATATCCAAAACTGTTTCAGACAAAAGTTTCAGTGTTCGAGAAGGCCCTCATACTGGACCACTCTATATATATATATATATATATATAGAGTGGTCCAGTATGAGGGCCTTCTCGATACTGGACCACTCATACTGGACCACTCTATATATATATATATATATATATATATATATATATATAGAGTGGTCCAGTATGAGGGCCTTCTCGAACACTGAAACTTTTGTCTGAAACAGTTTTGGATATGATCAATAGTTTGAGTGCTATTGCTCTGTAACACTTTATGTGCCTCACCCTGTACATATATATATATATATATACAGGGTGTCCCCCTTATCTTCGCTACCCGAAATAACTCGGTAATTATCGACGTGACAAAAAAATGTTCCAGACAAAAGTTGTACGATGTGAAGGGGGCCATCAAATGCGAGCAATTTTTCTTTATTTTGGTGAAGGCGCGACGCACAGTGAAGGTCACCCCCACTTTTTTACATGAAATGGTACATTTTTCTTCTACCATCTCGTGGAGCACCTCAAGCCGCATAAAAAACATTAGCGGGTCAAATTCGTTCAAGGTCATTCAAGGTCAGTATCGAACACCGATTAAATTGAGGTCATTCAAGGTCAGTATCGATTATACAAATCTAAATATCTCGGATCACTACCAAATATTTGGTAGTGATCCGAGATATTTAATTTGTATTTCAATTTAATCGGTGTTCGATACTGACCTTGAATGACCTTGAACGAATTTGACCCGCAAATGCTTTTTGCGCGGCTTGAGGTGCTCCACAAGATGGTTGAAAAAATGTAGCTAAGAGAGACACCCTGTATGTATATGTGTGTGTGTGTGTGTGTGTGTGTGTGCGCGCGCGTGTGTGTGTGTGTGTGTGTGTGTGTGTGTGTGTGTATATATATATACACAGGGTGTCCCAGAACTCAACGTCAAGCCGAAACGGGGTGACAGGATTGATTGTAACCATCATGAGAAAAATTCGAAAAAAAATCTATCCCATGCAGTTTGAAAATTATGGGCATTTAAGAAAAATCTAGAAATTTGGTCAAACTGTAACCATTTTTCGGTTATTGTGAAACAAACCCAAACAAACCCAAACAAAGCCAAGTTTCCTAGAATTAAGGCTATTTGTTAAACTATGAATTTAAAATTTTCAAAATTTGTCTACTTTGAAAGGCCCTGCTTTATTTTTTTTCTGATTTTTCTCATGATGGTTACAATCAATCCTGTCACCCCGTTTCGGCTTGACGTTGGGTTCTGGGACACCCTATATATATATACAGTACCGGTCAAATGATTTCGATCCCTTTAAATAATTAAAAAGGACAAATATTAAGAAAATATATTAGAGCAATATAATAAATTTTATATGCAATGGAGGAAGTAGGAGAGGTAAAGATTTTGAGAGGAATAGCAAACGACGATAGAGGGGAAATGGAATGGACAATGGAAATACGGGGTACGAAAACATGAGTCGATCGAAAAATCCAACAGGATTGGAACGAAATGGAAAAATCGACGTATTACCCACAACATAAGAGGAAGAATAGCATAGAGACGAAAGAGTATTGGGAGGATTTGAATACATCACGAGAAACAAGTTCAAGGCCATTCAAGGACACCTATTAAAATGAAATACAAATCCAAATATCTTGGATCACTATCAAATATTTGGTAGCGATCCGAGACATTTAGATTTGTATAATCAATACTGACCTTGAATGACCTTGAACTACTTTGACCCCCTAATGTTTTTGAAATTTTTTTTTTGGAACGTAATCATATAATCCTGATGATTTAGGATTATATGATTGATGTTTTTGGGAGGATTTTTATCTTCGGAACCTAATCATATAATCACTACCAAATATTTGGTAGTCGTCCGAGATATTTATATTTGTATCATCGATACTGACCTTGAATGATCTTGAACGAGGTTGACCCCCTAACGTTTTTTTATGCGGCTTGAGGTGCTCCACAAGATGGTTGAAAATAAAATGTACCGTTCCATTACAAAAAGTGGAGGTGACCTCCACTGGGCGTCAGCGTCTCCGCCGAAATAAAAAACTGGTCGCATTTGACGGCCCCTTTAAGCCGCACAATTTTTGTCTGGAACATTTTTTTTTCGACGTCGATAATTACCGAGTTACTTCGGGTGGCAGAGATAAGAGGGACACCCTGCATATATACATGTGTGTGTGTGTGTGTATATATGTGCGCGAATAACAAAAAGAAAAAATACTCGAAATAAAAATCTACAATTCCTTCATTTTTTTCATCGCTCCGCATACAACGAAATTTATACACATCCTTCGGAGCTCATGCGGAAGTGAATGCAATCTAAAAATAACGAAATATCGGATCTTTTATAAATTTTCTACTGAGCCTGCAGACGTTCGTCAGCTGTATGAACAAAGAAATCGTTTTGAACAGCTGTATGAACTCCATAAATAATATGTATACGTCACAGTGACCACCCGTTTCCACTTTAAGGGGGCCAGTCCACTTTAAAAATTTCGAAAAATCGAAAGCAAGCAAGACTTGCAGAAATCGACGATGATGAGCAATCAGAAGGGATTTTGTACGGTGCGGGAATTGCCGATTGAGTTTAGATAAGAGTTTTTCATAGTATAAACTTCAAACGCGTTTTTCTCGAAACAACGTTTTCATAATCTAGCTCCATCGTATGTCCAAAAAAAAAAAAAAATAGACCGATTCTCTTGAAATTTGAACCACATATTGTAAACATGATTCGCAACAAGATGACCCTCGATGGTTTTAGAATTTTGATTTTTACTTTTTATTGCGACAAACTGCGAAAAAACGCGTTTTTAAAATACTTTTTTCGTTTTTCATCTGCCATTTTTTTATTCTTCGATAAGATTTTATATCCGAGGGTCAATTTATAGCTGGCTGAATGCTGAATCAAATGGACTTTGATTTTTTCGTTTCAGACAAGCCGTTGCCGCGTTGTGTTGGAGCTACCTAGCCCACCTATTTTTGAGGCGTTACGTTAAACTATAGTTTTTGTACTTAAAAATGAATAAAAATGGACTAAAATTTTTTTTGATGCATGCCAACACTTTATTTATCAAGCCCAACAACTTTGATATTCATATCTTTCATAAAATTCTCAAAAAAAAAAAAATCGCGCAAATAGCCTTTTTTCGTGGCTCCAAACTAGACTGGCCCCTTAAACGCGTTTTCCGTAGTACAAACTAGTTTTTATCCAACGCCTTCGTTTCAACCAGTTTTTCCTAGTTAGAACTACAATTCGATGATAACTAAATTTGAATGTTAGTTAAAACTCTCCTCAAACGCAAAACAAACATTTCGTTAGAATTAGTATTTTCTAGTTAAAACAACTTTTGCCTTGCATTCAAATTTATTCATCAGCAAATTCTAGGTTTCACCACGGAAAACTAGTTGTAACAGTGGCACTCAGACAGAACTAGTTTTCATTTGGCGAAACGCATTCAGAGTGAAAACGCGTTTAAACTGTAACATATAATACATGTACACGCATACAGACGTATGTGTTTATTTATATTTATAAAAGACAGATTTTATATATATAT